>JAJEOU010000095.1:300000-392500 GCA_021534815.1 Acrocephalus arundinaceus
TTTTTTTGTGAAGAAAACTTTAATTATGTGGTTGAAGTATCTACTGCTGCTCAGGAAAGCCTTTAATACTCCACTTTTCCCCAAGTTTTTTTATCCAGTTTTCCTTGGACTCTGAGCAGAGCATCACCATCTATGAGATGGGGAAGTTTGGTGAACTTTGTGTTGTTTTAAACTGAAAAGGGAAGATCTGACTCCTGAATTTCTGAACTATTTGGGGGAGAGATCCAAGAGATCAGGGAGAGTTTGTGGTAACAGAGCCTCCCACCGCCTCAAGAGCTACAAAATCTCCTGACCCACATTTCCTGTGATGAAAAAAGGAAACAAAGGCAGGATCCCAACACAAAGAATGAAACACAAAGCAGAGAAATTCTGTAAAATGCTGAATTTTGGGATGCTGCTCTCCCAGCCATTCCCAATGGCTGGGGGTCATTATTCCCTTTTTCCCCAACACACACAAAGTTGTTGGCACCCCAACGCAATCCTGACGCAAACACAACATCGCCCTCAGCAGAAATGTTCTTTTCTAACCCCATTTCTTCACCTTTCCCCTTCCATTCCACACTCTCCCTCTCCTGGTGCTGGGATGATGAAATGCTGTGGGCTCCCAGCAGCTTTGGAAGCTCTTTCCCCATCCCCAGGCAGGGGCAGGATGCTCCAGGAACATTTTTCCAGCAGTAAAATGGGACAGAGAAGAGGGGGAAGAGCAGCACCAAGGAAATTGCTGATGTTCCACACCTCAAGTATTTCTTAGTGTATTAGCAGCACACAAAGTTCCTGAGTATAATTCTATTTTTTCCAAGGAGGAAAATACAATAATAAATAGACAGAAGCCACCAATTATATTTTTTAATGGTCAATCTCCATTTATTACAACTCAACAGAATAAATCTGCTGCTTTCGCTAATAAGCAAAATATTCTGTGTCTATAAAACCTTTTTTTTTCTTTTTTTTTCCCCTACTTCACTTCCAGATGTTAAATGACAAAATAGACCAAGCTTATTCAATAGGGATGATTTGGAGCTTCTTTACATTAGAGGAACAGGAACAGTTTTTATCCAAACAGATCATCAGTCACATTTCCTTCCTGGAAAAATCGCTCTTGTCACGGAAAGGCATCGAGGTGGGGTCACACGCAGCGGCCCCAACACGGGTATGATTACATCCAATTTCAGAGCAAGATTTAAAATATCATTTCTAATAAAAGCGCTCAGGCCCTCCTAATGAAAAATCAAGCAACACAAATCCAAGTGTTAGGGAATTCTCCCCGTGACACCGCCGGAGCCCGGCCCAGCCGTGGCCTCGCTCCCACACACGTCGTTACCAGCCTTTATTACACAATCCTGATGGCAACAAATTATTTGGAGATCATCTTCATAAATTTTGCATTAAGGTAGCCGTGCCACTACCTGGAATTGATTCAAAACGCTTAAGACACTCAATTACTTTTTAACGCCGGCGTAACGACGTCGCCGCCGTCTCCCTCACATCTGATGATGCAACATCATTGTAATTGATTCATTTTCTCAATTAAATAAAGCTCCTGTGCTCTCCTCTCTGCAATGCCACCGAGACTCCCTGCTTAGATGGATTGCCTCTTCTCCCTGCCTTGGATAAATCGCCGGCGAGGCCGCGCTCCGCTCCTCCCTTCCCTCCTCAAAGCTGCAGCCGTATTTTTCAACTGGGGAGCGGGGCTGAACTTTGCTGTATTTATATTAGACAGATTTTTCACTGCTAAAACCACGTTGTTTACCTTTTTCCCCAGCTCCCATTACGGGGCAGCTTTGATGGCCATAAAGCAAAGCCGAGCACCGACAACTTTACGGCCGGGGCTTCTCCTCCTGCCCACAGTTCAGGGAAAAGGGAAGCAGCAGCTTTAACTGAGCATTAACAACTGCTTTAAAAGGGCTCATCATCAAATGTTCCTGGTTTTGTCTCACCCCTACGTGCTGGGTTTTTGGGAGATGAGAGGTTTAGGAGGCAGCTTCACCCTGAGGGATCCAAGTGTAGAGGTTGCAGCTCAAAAGCTGCAAAAGTTGGGGTGTTCCTACTCCACATGATGCCCAAAAAACTTGGGGATTGAGGACATCATTGTGTTCTTGTGTTTTCCATGAGGAATTTTAAATAGTGAAATGTGAAATAGTGACATGAAAAAACCTGGAGTGAAAGGAAGACAAAAAAGAAAAAAAGCAGGACACGTTTTGGGAGCATCAAGGAAGGATTTGATGGGTTTGTTGGAACATCCCGAGTCCAGCTCTGGGATCACCCAGCTCCAGAAGGTTGTGAAGCTGCTGGAGCAGTTCTAGAGGAGGCCACAGAGCTGCTCCAAGGGTGGAGCCAGGCTGGGAGAGCTGGGAATGTTCCCCTGGAGAATGCAAGGATCCAGGGAATCCTCAGAGCCCTTCCAGGGGCTCCAGGAGAGCTGGAGAGGGATTTGGGATAAGGGATGGATGGACAGGACACAGGGAATGGTTTCAGAGTGGGAAAGTGGAGATTTAGATGGATATTGGGAAGGAATTCCTGGCTGTGAGGGTGGGGATGGGCTGGAATTCCCAGAGCAGCTGTGGCTGCCCCTGGATCCCTGGAATGTCCAAGGTGAGGCTGGACAGGCCTGGAGCAGCCTGGGATAGTGGGAGGTGTCCCTGCCATGGCAGGGGTGGAACGAGCTGAACTTTCAGATCCTTTCCCAACTAAACCCTTCCAAGATTCCAGAAAAAGAATTTTTCCCCCTCAGAAAAGTCACTTTGAGCCTCTCAGCACCAAGACTCTCCCTCAGCCAGGCCAGAACATCTCTGAGCCCTGCCCTGCTCACCACCAACACCCCCAGCTCAGAAGCTTCTCCAGCCTTTCAAAAACCAACTGGAACAGCGAATCTGCAGAATTAGCTTTGCTATTTGATATTTTTGAACCTGCATTTTAATTTCTGTGGATTTACCTACTGCATGTGACAGGTTATGATTTGCAAATGATCAATAAATCTGTCCCATCATCAGAGTATTTCTCAAGCCACGGAACACCAGCAGAACCTGGATAAACCACTCCACACAGCACAATCTCCAAAAGTGCTTTTTTTTTCCCCCTCAAGGTTGGTTAAAAAAAATGCCAAAGTTTTGTCTCCTGCTTCATCTCCTACTTAATGAATGCCTCTGGTTATGAAAGGCAACTTCTGACAGACCATCAGGTTATTTTCCTGTCTCCATGGAGATCCTTGGGCCGGGAAGTGGCTGAGAAGACCTCTCCCATCCCTTTCACACTGCAGCCAGCAGCACAATCAAGGAAACTCAAATGAATCCACCCCGGGTAACTTGGAGGAGTCACCAGCTACAGCTTTAATTTTCGCTTTTACTCCCTGGAATTAGGACTTGCCCTGGAGCTCTTGTTTGAGAGATTTGCAGGTGACCCAGGGTTAGATCTTCCCCCAGCAGTTAACAAATTTCTCTTTACATATATACTGCTTTTCAAGCTCCTGATAGTTGGGTTTTTTCCTTTAATAGAAAAACCCATCTACCAACAAATCATACAGTTATGATTTTTAAGGGAGGCTTCACACGACAGCATTTATTTTCCTGTGGATTTTAAAAGTAGATAGAAGTTGTTTTTCATTTGTACAAATGAGGGTTGAGTTTTAAGAGCAAAAGCTAACATTGTGTCCTACTGACAAAAACTTCATCTCTGCCCTGATTTAAAAGGTAAAGGAATATCTAAATATTCTGGTTTCACCACTATTCCACAATTCCTGTGGAATTAAAGGATGATCTTTAGATATATTCCACAATTTCCTGCAAAATTGCAATTGCTGACACTTCTGCAAGAAGTCAAAAAGCACCAAACCAGTGAGAACGACCCCCCTAATTTGTTCCTGATTTTCTAAAAACCCTTCTCCATCCCCATCTGGGGATTTTGCAAATGGCAAACTTCAATCACTGTCACAAAACATTAAAAAAAAAAAAAAAGAAAGAAAATCATTTCAAAAGAAAAAAATTAGACAATTCACAACAACCTTAATATTAAATATATTCTTACAATTATATTACGCTGCTTTTCCCCGAGGTCTCCAAACAAATTTATATAAAGAGATTATTTCATCCACCATTGAACTGCAGCCACTTTTCAGAGAAATCTCTTTACCAGAGTTTAGAAACACAATTCAGCAACGTGGGCATGCAAAGCTCCACGCTGTTGGAGGGATTGTGGTGACAATAACTCCTCCCAGTGATAATTTCTACACCAGAGCAGGATCAGAACACCCTGACAACAAATCCCTTGGTCAGCAGGAGTAGGGACAAGGAAAAAACCCCAAATTTAGCAAATTGCTGTTGAAAATCTTGGAATGATTTAAGTTGGAAAAGGTCTCCAAGATCAGAGTCCAACCATCACCTCAAACCGTGAGCTGTAGGTTCCCAGCACCACAAAAAGTGGGAAAGGAGAACAAAGAATGGTCAAACAGGCACCAAATAAAGAACTGGGTTTTGTGTCACCCAAATGACAACAGAGGAACAGCAGGAGAACTTAACAGACAACATGGAAGAGGGAAAATGAGCACAACTGAGAAAGAAGAAAATCTTGGAAACCTCTGAGGGATCCAATGAAGTCCAAACCCCAAAAAACCCCACAAACACCACGGTGGGATATCCAGGAAGGACAGGGGGAACCACTGGAGGTGATCCCTCCTCCCTGTGCCTCAACCTGGGCATTCCCAGGTGGAAGGAGCTGTGGGAACACTCAGAGGAGAACCCCAGTCAGAATTCCCACAGGGAGCTGTGGGAACACTCAAAGGAGAACCCCAACAGTCAGAATTCCCATGGGAGCTGTGGGAACACTCAGAGAACCCCAACAGTCAGAATTCCCATAGGGAGCTGTGGGAACACTCAAAGGAGAGTCCCAACAGTCAGAATTCCTATGGGAGCTGTGGGAACACTCAAAGGAGAATCCCAACAGTCAGAATTCCTATGGGAGCTGTGGGAACACTCAGAGGAGAACCCCAACAGTCAGAATTCCCATGGGAACTGTGGGATCACTCAGAGAACCCCAACAGTCAGAATTCCCATAGGGAGCTGTGGGAACACTCAGAGGAGAACCCCAACAGTCAGAATTCCCATGGGAACTGTGGGATCACTCAGAGAACCCCAACAGTCAGAATTCTCACACCACAGCTCCCTGTAGGAACATTCAAAGGAGAACCCCAACAGTCAGAATTCCCACAGCTCCTTGTGGGACCATTCAGAGAAGAACCCCAACAGTCAGAATTCCCATGGGAGCTGTGAGAACACTCAGAGGAGAACCCAACAGTCAGAATTCCCATGGGAACATTACAAGGAGAGCCCCAACAATCAGAAATCCAAGGAGACCAAAGGAACCAGGGTGTCCAGCCTGGAAACAGATCCAGGACACCACAACCACGGCCCCTCCTGCACCCATGTGCCATGTTCACTCCTCACACAGATGCCCTCAAATCCTGCAGCACGGAAAACCTTCCCAGGAATAAAGCAGAGAACAAATCTGAGGAGCTGAGAGCCTCCAGCACCAGCAGGGCTGAAGAGCAGCAGTTGAGTTTCCATCAGGATTGTCTCTGCTCCCAAGGATATCCCTGCAATCCCTTCTGGCCTGGAAATAAACAGGTAAAATGTTGATGGCTGAAGTCTCTCACTTTCTGAGCCATCTAAAAAAATGCAGATTTTCCTCTGAGGAGCTGCAAAATCAACTGTGATGTCACAATTCCAGGGACAGCTAAAAGGGAGCAACCCAGAGCAATAAAAATTTGGGTTCATGAGGGGATTTTTCTACCCAAGCTGAGGTACCACCATCCTCTCCTGGGTCACTGCACTGCCCATGGAGGGTTGTGCTGCACTCTCAGGAATCAACCCCAAATTTCCATGGGATTGGCAGAGAATGGATGCTTTGGAGATGAGGGAAACACCTGCCTAGACCTCAAAATGATTCACTCATCTGGGGCTGGAGGTTCCTCAGGGTGCTGACAACCACCAGGCAGCAGAGGAGGAGATGACCCCGCTCCTGTGGAACACATTCCTCAGCCCAAACACTGGGATTGCTGTGCCCTTCTCCAGAGGTGCCTCCCAAGCTCTGAGGAGCAGGAATTGTTGAGAACCACAGCTCCAAACTGAGCTCTCAGAGCTGCAGCCCTGCCCAGGGAATGGGTGAAGGAGCATTGGGTTTGTCTGTGGTCAGCTCCAGTTCTTGGGAGGAATTGCTCATCACCAACCTGCTCTGAGTGCTGCTGTGGATCCCTGGAGTGTCCAAGGCAAGGCTGGAGCACCCTGGGATAGTGGAAGGTGTCCCTGGCCACACCAGGGGGTGGAATGATATGATTGGAAGGTCCCTTCCAACCCAAACCAGTCTTTGATGATGATGAAATTCCAGTAAATCCAATATTCCCTGCTGGTTCTCCACCTGAGCCACCCCAAGCACACAAATCCCTCCAATCTCTGCAGCCTTTCTGCCTAAGGGAAGCTCCAATCCCAGGTTTAAGGTCCCATTCAGGCAATTCCTTCACTGGCATCCATGGCAAGAATAGGGACTGGGAGAGAAGTTTTTTTTCCAAGCCCTCCAGGGACATCTCCCATTCCACCAACTCATGGAGGAGATCCTCCTAAAGCTGCAAAAAATATCCCTGAAGGAATTTCAGTATTTCATGGAAACTTGGGATGGTTTGGATGGGAAGGGACCAGGACATCTCCCATTCCACCAACTCATGGAGGAGATCCTCCTAAAGCTGCAGAAATATCTCTGAAGGAATTTCAGTATTTCATGGAAAGCTGGGATGGATTGGGTGGGAAGGGACCAGGACATCTCCCATTCCAACTCCTGCAGGAGATCCTTCTAAAGCTGCAAAAATATCCCTGAAGGAATTTCAGTATTTCATGGAAGGCTGGGATGGTTTGGGTGGGAAGGGACCAGGACATCTCCCATTCCACCAACCCATGGAGGGTCCTCCTAAAGCTGCAAAAAAATCTCTGAAGGAATTTCAGTACTTAATGGAAAGCTGGGATGGTTTGGGTGGGAAGGGATCAGGACATCTCCCATTCCACCAACTCATGGAGGAGATCCTCCTAAAGCTGCAAAAATATCCCTGAAGGAATTTCAGTATTTCATGGAAATTTGGGATGGTTTGGGTGGGAAGGGACCAGGACATCTCCCATTCCAACTCCTGCAGGAGATCCTTCTAAAGCTGCAAAAATATCTCTGAAGGAATTTCAGTATTTCATGGAAATTTGGGAAGGTTTGGATGGGAAGGGATCAGGACATCTCCCATTCCACCAACTCATGGAGGAGATCCTTCTAAAGCTGCAAAAATATCTCTGAAGGAATTTCAGTATTTCATGGAAACTTGGGAAGATTTGGGTGGGAAGGGACCAGGACATCTCCCATTCCACCAACTCCTGCAGGAGATCCTCCTAAAGCTGCAGAAATATCTCTGAAGGAATTTCAGTATTTCATAGAAAGCTGGGATGGTTTGGGTGGGAAGGGACTTTAAAGCCCAATTCATTCCCCACGAGACAGTAGAAATCCTGGAACAAATCAGAGTCTGAGCCCTGCTCCCTCAGACTGCCCAGAATTCTTAGGATTAGAGATTAAAAATTATAAATCAGCCTTTCAAGTTCTCAAGCCAAGATAAAACACTGTTAAAACCTACTAAGATCATATTAGGACTTATTATAAAATCATTATATTAAAACTTATTATAAAATTTTACTGGTTACCTCCATTTCCACATTTGACCATATTATTTAAACATCAACTTCACATTAAAAAAAATATCAGGAAGATTAAGATAAATGAATAAAATTTTTCTCCTTCTATTTCAGATTCCTAACAGATCCACTGAAAAATTTTCTAAAATCTCTCAATTTTTCAAACACAAAAGAACCTCTGGAAAAACAAACTAAATTCAAATTTTACAGCAAGTTTCTAACAGGCAAATTAAGTTCAAGTTCAAACTTATTTCTGGCTATGGAGAAGAAAAATAATAAAGCAAAAAAGTATCTGAAGTGAATTATCAGGAATGATCTATGTGAAACCTCTGCTAAGAAATTAGGAAGAGTTTAAAACAATAGCAGACGACTTCAAATATTGCCAGTGATTTCTGGAATATATTATCAAAGCAAAAAAAGATTTGCAGAAATCTATCATATTTAAGATATTACCCAACAATTTCATTCACTGTTTTGGCATTAGCATTTGAACAGTGTTTAATGTCTTTTAAATGGTTCGATGTAATGATAGATCTGGAAGACAAAACATTCCTTCCTTACCAGGAAACATGCTGTAAACAACCCTCAATTTATCCTCCCCAAAGAAATAAATGAATGCTTAAAGGATGCTTCTGCCAATGGGAAAAACAACACGAAAATGGTTATTTTGCATCCCAACTTTAACTAAATATTTTTTTTCCCTTGACAAGCTGCTTCCATTTAAATGAAACCAGGCCGGGCTTGGTCAATAGTATGGATTGCAGAGAACAAAAAGAACCTTAGAGCGTGTTAATGCAGGGATCAGAAAGCAGCAACTTCATTTCGAGCCAGGCAATTATTTAGCAAACTAAGATACAGCAAATAAATCCAGGTTTTCCATGGAAAAGCTGGCACGGGAGCTGCTCTCGGACCCAGAATTAAATCTCACTCGCAGGAATCGCAGCGAGGGCAGAAAAACCAAAGGGAGAAAAATGAAATCTTGCTGCACCCCTCAGCTCTGGGCTGAGAAATAAAAGAATAACAGTAATTATGATAAGAATAATGATTTGAACAAGGGCAGGGTGCTGTCCTGCTGCAGGATGGAGCCGTGTCCCATTGTCCCCAATCCCCCCGGAGCTGCTCCAGCTGAGGATCCAGCCCGGAATGTTCTGCTTTGTCTCCCCGAGCCTTTCCAAACGCTGGGATCTGGGAAAAGTACAAACCTTTCCCTACCAGGAGGAGCAAAAAGCTGTTTGCTTCCACCGAGGCTGGGTTGTTTTGTTTTTGTTTTGGTTTTTTTTGTTTTTTCCCCCGTTATGTTTTCTCAGGCAGGTCCACAGCGAGCGCTTTCCTGGGTTATGAAATTCCCTGTTATCCACTTCTGTTTCCTTTGCTGTGGGATTTAAGGATGCCTCCTCCTCCAGACCACAAATTTGTCATCGTTTTGTTGGACTACCAGCCTTGTCTCTCCCAGTTTGAGCTCCTGTGCTCACAGCACTGGGAAAAGGAAAGGGGAAAAAAAAAAAATCAAGGGGAAAATCCAACTATGATTAAATCCTTCCCTAATTTTTTTCCCTTTATTTCTCCTGCTGCAAAAATAAACTTTGTCTATAAAAAAAGAGCTTTAAATTAAGGTCTCTTGCTCCCACTGCATTTTGAAGGAAGTTATCTGAATCCCTGGCTGATCTATTTTAACAAATATCATCTCCCGCGTCCATCATTCCTCCTGTCTTTTTGATCTCTTTCTTCCTACTTATCATGTTCTTTATTTGAAACAGATTTTTAACAGATAATCTCCGCCGTTATAACAATATCTAGCTCGCATTTTATTCAAATAATTCTTAAAAACAGCTTAAAAAGCCGTTTGGAATAACATCAAGCTCTCCATCAATCAAACAGCAAAAATTCCGCTGGCGGTTGTATAAACATCAGATCAACTCCGACGTCTTCAAGGATTTCAGAGCGAACCATAAAAAACTCCATTAACTTCTGACAAAGAATGCAAATTAATCACAACATGGGGTGAAATGAAATTAAAGGCTCTTTTCTAATCAATGACAAGGCAGGATGAAATATTTGGTGCCGGGATGCTCCTGTTGTTTTTTTTTTTAAATTTTTATATTTTTTTCCTTTTTTTTCTTCCCCCTGCATGGAAAAAAAAGGGGGATTCACCCGGGGTGGCTCTTTAGCCCTCCCCATCCCTTACAGCGATCTGTTTACAAGTCGCCCCAGCTCCACAAAACACACTAATCATCCGAATCTCAGGTGCATCCAATTTGTTATTCACACTCTCTCGATGCCAGGGAGAAAAAAAAAAAAAGGGAAAAAAAATAAATAATAATAATAATAAAAAAAAAGCCTGGCGTAGACAGATGCACCGGGAACCTTAAATGACAGTTTTGGCCTCCGGAAGTGCGATCGCTACAGCAAAATCTAGTACAGCCTCCAGGTGAAATGTCTGGAGCTCCATATGGAGCAGGGAAAATTAACAACAAGATGAAAATCGCTGTAGCAGCAGGGAGTCGGAATTTAACAAAAAAAAAAAAAAAAAAAGGAAAGGAGGGAAAAAAAATTATAGGAAAAAAAAAAAAGAGGGGAAAAAATTTTTAAAGATGAAGCAAGAGAAGTAATAAATTAATGGGGTGTGAAAACATTCAAAGCTTTACAATACCGGGGGCAGTATTTGCTCAGATTTGGGGGGGAGCAGCAGGATGGGAAGGGGGAGCATGGGATGGGAGGGGGTGGAATGAGAGGTGGGAATTTTTTTGGTGCTTTTTCTTATCTAAAAAAAAAATTTAAAAAAATCAATCAGGTCATTTTCATCTAATTTATTAAGAGAAGGCTGGGATTGTATTTTTCTAAATGTAAAAGTCTCTTAAATACAGTCCTGCAGCTGATTAAATGCTCGGCAGCTGAGTGCTGCCTGCTCCTTTGGAATATTTCCCTAATGGATGCACCGTCCTTTTTTTAACACCCTGCTTTGTATAAAGTTGGACTACAAGCCGAGAATATTTAGTGGGCAATTCTTTTCATTTCTCCTCAATTGCATTATCATTAAACAAATCATTGCCCCCATCGTGGTTTTATTCGGGATTTGAATCTCTGGGATTCCCTGCAAGGTTTGTTCGGATCTTTGGGGGGTTCCAACCTCAAATTTAATTAAATATTCAAGGTGCCACGGCCTTTTTTGGGGGTATCTGGAATTCTTTCTGGTTGTTCGTGGAAAATCAAAATGATGTAAATGAAGGTGAAACTTTTAAAGGGAAATTTCAAACTTATTTTCCTTGCGTGCCCTCCTTAGACCCCTGAAAAGCTGGATGGGTTATGGACCAGCACCCTTGGAAAAGGATTTTCCTTCCTTTTTTAATGCCTATGTAGAAAATAAGTTTATTAATGAGTATTTGTGAGCATGTGCACCTTTCTTATTAATTATTAGAGTCGTGCAAATAAATCCAGGGTGAATTTGCCCTTAAACACTTTGGTTTGTACCCATGGAAAATCCTACCAGCATCTTCCCTCCTGCCTCCAAAGGGGCTTTTACATTTTACAAAAGCACATTCCACGACAGGAAAACAACACCAAAACAATGAAACGCACCAAAAACTCCAATATTTAAACCAATTTTTAGGCTGAAGAGTTCCTGTGCAAAGTTTTTAGAGCGGAAAAATCGGTTCTGAGCATCTCTATTTGTTATTTCCCTGTTCAGATCCTTCCCTTTTGCTGATTATGAAGATTATATTTTTTATATTGAGACCAAAAAAATAAAATTAGAGGTAATAATTACATATTAACTCCAAGCACAGCCATAAGGAACTTTACTGACACAGCAGTTGCTCACGTGCTTAAGTGCTTTCAAAATAAGACTTAATTGTAAAGATTAAATCATGATTAATAAATCAGCAAAATAAATACTGATCAAATAAATACTCATAAAAGAGGTGGGAAATGAGAAGGGGGAAGCCCTGCCATTAAAATATTCTACTAAAGGCCAGAAAATGAAATAATCATGCTTTAGTTTTACAGGCAGATTGCAGGATGTCCTGAATTTCCACACTGCAGTGATTTCCCCCTATAAATCTTCTTCATTTAAACTGAATTTACACACACCATTTGTCTGTGTCTCAAAAAGAAAGAAAAAAGGAAAAGACAAAATACATTTTCCTGCAGCTGCAGCTGGAGACAAACATCCATTTGCAGGAAATTTCAGGTGTTCTCACCCACGTGGCCACGCTCTCTCCATTTTCACAGGGAAGCGACTTTGAGGTATTTAGGGACAAATTTGGGAGCACACACGAGATTCACTTCATTCCTTGAACAACCCCACTGAAGTGAGAATTACTCAAGGAATGAGCAGAATCAGGCCCTTAGTACAAAAATAAAGATATTAAAAACCCCTTTTCATTATCCCCCTAATCAAAGAAGGTTTCTAAGGGTTCTCCTCTGCCCAGCACACGCCTAAAATACATAAATCCACATAAAATCCCTTCTGAAAAGCAGTTGCTCGAAAAGCTTAATAGCCACATTTTAAAGTTTCACCTCCTCGGCTGTTTTGCATTAAAAAATATATACAATTTCATGGGCTGCTGCCTTGCCAAATATTCTTTTAGAAACCCGATCCGCTTTTTTAATTAGAACAGCAAAAAAACATCTTTAAACTTCGCAGTCATGGTTTGCTCCCAGTTCAGGGAGACATTTTTGCCTGGAATGTCCACGTTCCAACCTCCTTCCCTGTGCTCTGACACATCCACAAGGTTTATCTCAAATAAATAAATCAAATTTATTTCCAGTTGGAAATAAAATCACTTTGGATTTTAGTTTATAAAACACACGACCACCGAGACCTTCAGTGAGATCTCCAAGCATGGAGGGCGCCTCAACACAAGAGTTTCTCCAATCCTCTCCTCCAAAACCACATTTAAAATCCAGATAAAATATCCCAAGCCTACTCTGTTAATGGTGCCAGCAAACATTTTGCAGAGGAAACAAAACAACAACAACAAAAAAGTGAAAAATCAGAATATTTCCACCCAGGCAAAACCTTCCCAAGTCCGTAAAAGTGTCAGGAGAATTTGCTTAAAACAGCTTCTAAAAATGGGAGAGGGAATGAGTCCCAGCCTATTATTCAATAACCATGTTTGTGAGGCATCTGCATAATCTAACCATGCATAAATTAGTATGTGTATTACAACAGTTATTTGCATAATAATAGCAAGTTAATAGATGCTTAAAGAGCACAGACCAACACCACCTTTAAATCAGACATGCCTCCAGGCACTGCGAGCTGTAGAGACCAAGATGCAGAGAACACTCTTCATAAAACATATGAAAACATAAAAAAACCACATTCAAATAATTCATTTTAGTCCCTGGACACTTCACTTTTTTTTTTCCCCCCTTCTCCCCGGAAAGAATAATTGGAGGAACTGCTGAACAGTTTGTTCCTGTGAATTCTAACATCCATCTCGAGATGAGAATTTCAAATAATCATCAGAGCCAGTTCTGGATTTGTTTTGTTCAGAGCTTTAAGCATAAAAAGTAAAATATTCCATGGTGATGCAGAGCTCAGCATCCACCCAACCACAGAGATGGAAAGAGTTTTACCAGCAGCTTCAGGTGGAAACTTAGAAAACACCAGTATTTACATAAAATACTAATATTAGGTCCTCTTAAAAGGAAGAATTGGAAGCTCCCTTAGGTATTGAAGTCATATTCTATTTTTGAGGAGATTTTAGATCATCGTACCATTATTCCAAATTGGAATTAAAAATTAACCTATAAGGAGCAGATACAAAAAAACCACCCCAACGTTGTAAAGACTGGATTATTTTTTAACCTCCCAACAAAACGAACAAGATTAACATCATCATAATTTTCATTGTCTCCACATAAAATAAACTGAGAGTTTGGACAAGAGAAAAAAAGGGGGGCCAAAAAAAAAAAAAAAAAATCAATAGAGACTTCTAAATGACTCCTTCCAGCTCCCACTTTTCAATTTAACAGGACAGATTTATTTGTATGTGGCTCAAATGTTCACAATTGCTCTCTGCACCTTCATACATAGGAATGAATGTCACAGTGGCAAACAGCAGTAATGAACAATCTTACCTGAGGATATGGAAACCTCCCAAGAGCAAGCTGGGAAAGGAAATAATATTTGTCTAGTTATAGAGATTTGCATGGAGGGCACATTTCCTTCAAGAGAGAAAAGTACTCAACTCTCACGATGGTAGGAATTGGGGAAATGGCAAAAAAAAGGGATTTTGCAAACACAAAGAGCTGTATTTAGAATGGGCCCTTCCCAACCACCACCTCTCATTTTTTCTGGGATTTCTGGGTTTCTCCAGAAAATTTCTCCTTTTCTCCCCCTCGGTGTCACTGTTGGTGCCCAAATCTGGGCACATTTCCCTCATGAGATTAAAGTTCTCAACTCTCACAGTGGTAGGAATTGGGGAAATGGTAAAAAAAAAAAAAGGGATTCTAAACCACAAAGAGCTGTATTTAGAATGGGCCCCTCAAACCATCACCCCTCATTTTCCCCTCAGGATTTCTGGGTTTCTCCAGCCCTTCTGTCTCCCTCAGTGCCACCACTTGGTGCCCAAATTTGGGCCCACTTCCCTCAAGAGAGAAAAGTTCTCAACTCTCATGATTGTAGAAAAGAGGAAAAGGCAAAAAAGGGATTCTAAACCACGAAGAGCTGTATTTAGAATGGGCCCCTCACAACCATCACCCCTCAGGATTTCTGGGTTTCTCCAGACCTTTTTATCTCCCTCAGTGCCACTGTTTGGTGACAAATTTGGGTACACTTCCCTCAACAGAGAAAAGTTCTCTATTTTCACGACTGGATTGGAGAAATTGAGGAAATGGCAAAAAAAGGGATTGTAAAACACAAAGTGCTGTATTTAGAATGGGCCCCTCACAACCACCACCTCTCATTTTTCTGGGATTTCTGGGCTTTTCCAGAAAATTTTTCCTTTTCTCCCCCTCGGTGTCACTGTTGGTGCCCAAATTTGGGCACATTTCCCTCAAGAGAGAAAAGTTCTCCACTTTCACAATTGTAGAAATTGGAAAATAGCAAAAAAGGGATTCTAAAACACACAGCTGTATTTAGAATGGGCCCCTCACAACCATCACCCCTCATTTTCCCCTCAGGATTTCTGGGTTTCTCCAGAAAATTTCTCCTTTTCTCCCTCTCAGTGCCACCATTTGGTGCCCAAATTCGGGCACATTTCCCTCAAGAAAGGAACATTCTCAGCTCTCACAACTGAAGAAATGGAGAAATGGTAAAAAATGTTTTCTAAAACACAAAGAGCTGTATTTAGAATGGGCCCCTCACAACCATCACCCCTCAGGATTTCTGGGTTTCTCCAGCCCTTTTCTCCCCCTCAGTGCCACTGTTTGGTGCCCAAATTTGGGCCCATTTCCCTCAAGAGAGAAAAGTTCTCAACTCACATGATTGTAGAAATGAGGAAATGGCAAAAAAGGGATTCTAAACAACTAAGTGCTCTATTTAGAATGGGCCCCTCACAACCACCACCTCTCATTTTTTCTGGGATTTCTGAGCTTCTCCAGAAATTTTCTCCTTTTCTCCCCCTCGGTGTCACTGTTTGGTGCCCAAATTTGGGCACATTTCCCTCAAGAGATTAAAGTTCTCAACTCTCACAACTGTAGAAATGAGGAAATGGTAAAAAAAGGGATTCTAAACCACAAAGAGCTGTATTTAGAATGGGCCCCTCACAACCATCACCCCTCATTTTCCCCAGGATTTCTGGGTTTCTCCAGCCCTTCTGTCTCCCTCAGTGACACCGTTTGGTGCCCAAGTTCCCCAGGAGTGGAAATGAAACCAGTTCAGCCTCAGGAGGAGGCCAAGGCGCTGCCCTGTGCTGATAATTAGCTGTGATGAGCAGGCAGCTCTCAACTCCCAAAGTCCTCCCTTAACTGGCTCAGGGTAAAATCTGGGTTACAGAGCTGAGCTTGGTGTCCCTGCTGGTGTCAAACCTGAGTGGGATGAGGAGAGAGCCCACAGCACCCACAGAGAATCCTCATCTTTCCTCCAGATCTGCTTTTTTCCAGTATATCGATTGCATTTGCTGCCCCTGCTGTTTTATAAGTCAATTCAGGCATTACAGAGTAGTCCCCAAATCAACATTTTTATGGGTATTGTCTAAAAATATTCTACTGGCCATAACTAATAAACACTCCAAGAGAAGTTCTTTGTGCTAGGCAGGTTCTCCCACTCGGTGGGAAACCCTGGAAATAATTCCAACAAAATGCAGCTGCCTGGAGTTATTTTGTCAACTCTTCAGTGAAAACATCGAGGTTTTCAGGGTTAGAATAATCATGGAATCTTTTGGAAAATCTCTCTCAGACAATCAAATCCAACCATCCCCAGCACTTCCAAGGCCACCACTGACCACGTCCCCAAGTGCCACATGCACAGAGCTGTTAAATCCCTGCAGGAATGGGAGTCCACCAGCTGTGCCAGTGCTTTCCAGGAAGATATTTTCCCTGATAATCTAAACTTAACTTCTTCTGGCAGGCCCTGAGCTGACCCAGAGCATTCAGAGCAGCTCTGTCTTTGTCACACAGGAGCCAAGAGCTTCCCTACACCCCACACAACCTTTGAGAATCCTCCTGACACCAACTCCAGAGGGGAAGGCCTAGCACAGAGGTTATGGATGTACTGAAATCATGGATTCCCCAGCTGGATAAACTCATTCTATTCCCACCATCCCCAGCAAGAGCAGCAATGCTGAAGGGTCACTGTGGCACCCACACAAACCCCACAGCACTTCCCTGGCACTGTCACCTGAGCCCTGCAGCTGGGGACACCTGACCTGGCCAGATTGCAGCTCCCCAGAGGTGAAATTTCAGCCTGCTGGCAGCACAAAACTCTCCTGAGGATAAGAATGAGGCACAGCCAGAGGCGCAGTGAGGTGAGGAAGGAGCACAAGGCATCCCTGAGCCTCGGGAAGGAGGCAGAGGTGGGGCCCTCCCTGCAATTCCAGCTGCTCTCCAACCCCAGCAGAGCTCAGCCTTTGCTCTGGGAGCCTCAGCAAAACCAGAAAATTTCTGCCAGATCCTCGGGGGAGACATCACAAACCCAGAGTGGAGCCCAAAGCATTTGTGCAAGAGACATAAAATAATTTCTTTGAGGGCTACTGCTAAATGAAGCTTTCACAATATTGACTTCCAAACTCTGGTCCGAGCAGGCCCTGGAGCTGCTCTGAGGGCTGGAATTCCTCTGGAGCCAGGCTGGGAGAGCTGGGAATGTTCACCTGGAGAAGGGAAGGATCCAGGGAATCCTCAGAGCCCTTCCAGGGCCTAAAGGAGCTCCGGGAGAGCTGGAGAGGGACTGGGGACAAGGGATGGAGGGACAGGACACAGGGAATGGCTTCAGAGTGGGAAAGTGGAGATTTAGACGGGATATTGGGCAGGAATTGTTCCCTGGCACAGGCGCCCAGAGCAGCTGTGGCTGCCCCTGGATCCCTGGAATGTCCAAGGCCAGGTTGGACACTGGGGTTTGGAGCAGCCTGGGATGGTGGGAGGTGTCCCTGCCCAGATAATCTTGAAGGTCCCTTCCACCCCAAACCATTTTGGAATTCCCTGATCATCCCCATCTCAGCAAAGTCACTCGGGTCACTCTCATGATGAGTGAGACACTCAGAGTTAAACATTAAACTAAAATGTTTAATTTAATTTTAACTCTGCTACAGAGTTAAACAAAGACCCTTCATTTTCTGCTGTGAACCAGGGGCTATTAAAACTCATCCTTTACCTCCTTCTCCTCTTTTGGGAGCACCTCCCTCCTGTCCCAGCCAGATTCCTGAGATCCTGAGGAGCTGTGCTGTTGTGACAGCCTGGAAATAAACCCATAAATGCCCAACAGTTTTCCCTAAGTTCTGATTTTTTCACTGAAGAACAGTGAAAAACTCCAGATAACGATGGTTCCATGCACAGAGCATCACTCTGCAAATGTTATTTAAGGAAAACAATCACTGCCTCAATGATGACTCCAAACAAAGCATTTCCACTCCCACTGACCGCTCCAGGGCTCCAAGGCAGCAGAATAATTGGGCAAAGAGCCAGATACAAATACAGAGTGAACAAATGAGCACTGAAGGACCCCAAAATGCACCAGCAACAAGTTCTTTGGGGGTTGTTAAAAAGAAACATTTCTCAGGGAAGCTGAGAGCTGCCAACACAGCTCCTGTGCCACTTCTGCATCCCCTGCACCACCACTGCATCCATCTGCCCACATTTCCTCCCTGCAAGATTGTCAAGGTATTATAAATTAAGAAACTTAGCAAAGAGTCTGTAATCTTCCCCGAAATAGCCTGCAGATATGTCACTGTACTAAATGTGTTTCAGATTTAATGAAGCTTTAATGTCCTTTTTAATTTTGCCTGTTTCTGTATCACCAGGGGTCGAGCGAGGCAATCAGCACTCGAGAGGGTGGTTTGGTTTAAAACTAGGAAAAACTCATTTGCTTATGAGTTGCACTGTATTTTCTTAATTAAATTTACTAAGTAAAACGGTTTAAGTTCAGCCAACCAGTGACCTCTGGGTGTAGATTTAGATTTATAAAAAGTGTCACAGTTAAAGTAAGATTTAAAAAAAAAATAAAAGCAAAGCCCAAACAACAAACAGATGAGAGATTCACTAAAGGGATTTTCAAATTGTCATTTGTCTCAAGGATGTCACAGGAACACGAGGAATGAGCCCAGTGCAGGATGGAAAAAACAAAAATTACCACATTAACACATTGTCCAAAACTTCTCTGCATTTAGAGGATGAAACTCCAGAACTTGCAACTCTTTTAAGGTATTTTAACAAAAATATAATATTTCAATTGAAATTAGTTGGGTTTGGGAACTGATCTGTGTTTTATGTCTGGATATTGAGGAGGGAATGCCTGAAATTCAGTGAGCTGGTTCCCATTTCCCCATGGATCCCTTCCTGATGGTTGGATTTGATGATCTTGAGCTTTTCTCCAACACAAGAACCCTAAAAACCTTCATTTTTCAAATCACCTGTTGAAATAATATAATTTGCCATTTTAGAACCAAAAAGGGAAACCCAGAAATCAACCCCTCACAAATCTCTCTCTCCAGCTCACTTCTTCCTTGCCTGCTGCACGTTGTGAATAAAATTACAGCAGCAGCTCTGTCTGGATCCTGCTTGGAAAGTGGCTGAGGGAAGGAAGTTCAAAACATATTTTTAGGACACTCAGGCAATAAAATTCCCCACTTAGATTATTGTCGATGTTGTGCAAGTTGTTTTTTAATTTACAGTTACACTGGAGAGCACGGGATGCTTTTATTCTTAATTTAGGCACATTCCATGTTTCTCAGCATAACTGCAAATTGAAAATAAGCGCTGGCAATATCGCCAGTGATGGAGCTGAAGGAGGACTTTATAGTCTGAAATGTTCTAAAATTTGTTCTTAATTACCTCGTGCACATTTTACACAATTAAATTTCCATCCCCGGATTTTTGCATTTAGATTGTGCACTGCAGTTAAACCCTCATTTTCTGGAGAAGCAGCCGCCACTCTCAAACTTTCCAAAGCAGACTTAACTACTGGATAACACAAAATTCCCCAGGTAAAATTTCATTCCAACACCAATTTATACATTCCTAGATAGATGGGCTTCAAATCACCTGAAACTCTGCAGGGTACGGACCTTAATAAATATTAAATACCTCAAAAAACTACTCCAAGGTTTTTCTTCTCCTCCTAATATCAATTTCGCTGTCCTCTTATTGCAGAGGGTTGTGGGTTTTTTTTTTAAATAAAAAATAAAAAATCCAAAAGGATATAACAGCAATTTAGCAGAGTTAAAGCGCTTCTGAGGTTAAACTGACAACAAAGAGGAACAGAAACACAAAGCATCTTGAAGTAGGGTTTCAATTAAATGTGCAGGATTTAGTAATGCAGGGCCCCGACAAAAAAAAAAAAAAAAGGAGGAGAAAAAAAAAAAAAGAGTTACAAATTAATTTAATCTTCTGCCTATAGTTTGCAGCTGCACTCCAAAGTGTCTGGGGCTTAAGAACAAAGCCTTGCAAGGCCTGGGAGTGAGGAAAGCTTCAATTTTTAATGTATAAGGCCATTAGCTGATAACTTGTGGAATCTGCGACCCCTGCGGAGGGGCAGGAGCAGCAACGGAGACGGATGAAGTGACAGATTTGTTGTTGGTGGCCAGGGCTGGGAGGGGGGAAGGTTATTACCACCACCAGAAAAAAAATGCCCTAATAACCTTTGGGACATTCCTTGGCTTGAGCAGATGAGTTCTATCTCAGCGTTTAAAAAAAAAAATTAAAAATCAAAGCTTAATTCGCCTTAATTAAAGATAATTAGTTTCACTTTGACTTCTTTTAAATATGAACTACAGCAAATGCACTGCCAGCTCAAGGCTGCAGACAATCAGGGTTAAATTGCACTTTTCTGCCTGGCCACAAATCCTGGATATTACCAAGCTTTTACTGCTGCATCTTCAAAGGTGACGCGGGAACGGCAGCGCCTTTTCCAAAGGGACAAAGGTGGGCCAGGGCTTTGCAGGGAAAGTGTCAGGAGCAAAATTCCACAAATGCTCCGTGAGGGTTCATTGGATTCCTTGTTGGAGCAGAGAGGTTTCCTGCTCGGCTGAAATTCAGTACAAAAAGGGAGAAATGAATGGGAGGAATGTGGCTGTGCTGGTGGAAACACAGCTCAGCTTCTGCTCTTCTCCATCTCTGCTCTGAGGGCTCACCTGCCAGCACAGGCAATGAAATCATGGCAAAAGGCAGGGAAAGTTCCTCATTTTTTGACTCTTTAACAGTAGAAACAACTATGGAGTAAGAATAGGAAACAATACACAGAGTGATAGAATCTTGGAATGCTTTGGTGGGAAGGGATCTTTAAAGAGCTTCTCATCCATCCCACCATGGGCAGGGGACACCTTCCACCATCCCAGGCTCCTCCAAGCCCTGTCCAACCTGGCCTGGGACATCCCAGGGATCCAGGGGCAGCCACAGCTTCTGTGCCAGGGCTCTCACCATCCTCACATACACATAAAAATATAAATAACACATTCTGTTACATCCATTAAATAACCTTAAACACAAAATACACATTCCAAACCCCCACCAGCTGATGCCACCCCTTGATTGTCCCCTCAGCCTGGGTGGAGAAGTGGATTATTTATTTCCCTGCCCACAGTGGCCTAGGAGCAATTGCTGAGCCAACAATGATCCATCGAGGTCTCAACCCGTGCAAACTGTACCTAAACTTCCACTTTATTGCAGCTTAGTTCACAATCTTCACCTAATATAGGGTTACATCCCAGTGCAGCAGGCGGATAAATCATCCTGGAATATTACTCTGGCTAAGTTTAGCTGGGAGTGGAGCATATGTGCTTCCGAGTCACTGAAGCACAGGCCCATAAAATACACTAATTACTGGAAGTTCTGGTCACTGAGTGATTGATAGCGCTCTGCCAGGCAACTTCCACGGCTCCAGCTCGTGTGAGGGGCCTCCCCCAGCACACAGCAATTATTAATTCATGACCCAACCCTCAGGCATTGCTCCCTCCACTCCCAATCCCACCAGCACCAAGCTGGACATTGTCCGTCCCCATGCCGGGGTGTGATGGAAGTGGGAGAGGAATCACAGGGAATTGCTTGGAGAAATCACCCCAAATAGCTCCAGGGAAAGAAATAATAAAAATATAGACTAGGTTTTTTTTTGTGGAGTTTGTGGAGTGCATCATTCTGCATGGAATGGCTGAGACTCCATAAATATCCCTCAAGAAGAAGGATTCAGGCTGCTGAGCGGGCTGGGCACGTGGCAGTGACAGCTCCTGGTGCCTGGCTGAGCATGAGGAGTTGTCACCAAGTCACCAAAATCACAGCACTGCAGTCCCTAAAACCTGACACCGACCAGGTGAGGCTCACTGCAATAACACCACCAGCAAAAAGCAGTTTTTATATCCTTGCTTTCCTTAATCCTAAAAGGAAAGTTACTTTTCCCCAATGCTACAACTTGAGGATGTTTCTTCCAGACTGCTACAAAAATCAGGCTGTACCACCAAGATTTGGGGTTCAGATCCTTCCTTCACCACCTCTAATCTTTATGTTGGAGAAGACCTTGAAGAGCATCAAGTCCAACTATTGCCACCACCAAACCCCGTCCCTAAGCCCCCCAATTTCACCCCTGGTGTAGAGAAGGGGGTGACCTGATCACAGAGCACCCAGAGATCAGTGAGACCCTGCAGAACCTCCCTCAGCTCAGCTCACCAGCCTGACCTTGATTTTCACTGCCAAGCTGATGAGATGTAACTGATCCCACCTTTCAGGCTCCTCAGAAGGAGATTTGAAACCTCCTCTCCTCGAGCAGAGTCTTGACACCAATTTTCTGCAGTTAAACATCCTCGAGACTGAAGTGCTTTCAGCAGAGCTGCTCTCCTTGGAGCATCCTCTTCAAGCACCTTCCTCCTCCTCCTCCTCCTCCTCTTTGTGGGCTGGGTGAGCTCTTCCCCAGCTCCCTCTGTGCCCCCAGCCCCAGTGGGATGAGGAGTCTGAGCTCCAGCACTCTCACAGAGCTCAGGTGTGCTTCAAGCAATGAGGGAAGGCTCATTTGTTGGATAATTCCTGATTTTCCTGTGTCTGGGAATGCACACAACCAACTGAAAATGCCTGAAGATTTCTCAAGAGATTGCTAAGAACTCTTGAAAGCTCTTGCAAAGACACAGCTATGGAGGACTGGTCACCAAACACCTCAAATTCTCAGTCTGGGAGTTTTAAGAACTCAAGTTAATATTAAAACTGATTGGACAAACTCCTTTTCTCTGGGGGAGACAACAAGGATAATCTCTGTAAGAAAATCTGATTTCCCAAGGAGACCTGGAACACAGAGGACAGGGGAAAGTAAAGGATGGGATACAGAAGGAGGAGCAAAAAGCCAAGCACACGAACTTCTACTTCCAAAATTAACTTGGTTTGGGCATCAGCACTTCCTGAATTTAAATATAACACCAGCTCTATGTGGAGATAAAATGATAAATATCACAGAATCCCAGGATGAGGTGGCTTGGGAAGGACCTTAAAGTTCATTTCCATGGGCAGGGAATCTTCCACCACTCCAGGCTGCTCCAAACCCATCCAACCCAGCCCTGATGCTGCTATTAAACCCCAGCCTGGATGGATTTTATCCTCCCCTGGCTGGTTTGGAGTTCATTTGTGGGTAAGAACCAGGGGAAGGCAGGATCAGAGCCAGATTGGAGAGGAACAAGAAATATCAGACAATTTAATTTCTCCTCCTGTGCAGGACACGGCTCTCAGAGAGGGGGAATGGGTGCCAGAGCTCACTCAGCCCCAGCCCAGCCTGGCTGTGTTTTATGAGTGAGTTATAAACCCTTGAAAAACAGCTCAGAGAAATGAAAATGCTGACACAGTGTTCAGTGTAGTGACAGCAATGGCACGGGTTTAAATTGAACTCGCTTTGTCAAGCCCAGAGCACTTAAATAAAACACGGGGAAAACCTCATGGAAACACACCAACTATTTGTGATGGAGCACTTTGGAACAGTTTTATCCGGGTTATGGATTAAATTCCATTCCCTGCAGAAAAAATCCTGAAGGAAGAAAGGCAAACTCAAAAAAATGAAGTTTTGAAACAATTTTGAAACAGTTTTATCCAGGTTATGGATTAAATTCCATTCCCTGTGGAAAAAAATCCTGAAGGAAGAAAGGCAAACTCAAAAAAATGAAGTTTCAAAAAACAGAATAATAATAATAATAATAATAATAATAATAGTAATAATATGGTATTAATGATGATGAACTAATTTTATTATATTTTTAATTTAATTTTTAATTTATTAAGCCGCATATCTAATTTTATTATATTTTAAATTTAATCTTTAATTTATTAAGAGGTATATCTAAATTTATTATATTTTAATTTTTATTTTCTTTTTTTTTTATTTCTGAAGGGATGACTGAGCACCCTCAGACCCCTCTTGCCTCAAAGGGAACACAAACACTCCCCATTTCTCAAAGCTTAGGGCAGCACTCCCATCCCAGACTTTCCCTTCTCTCCATCAACTTTTTTTTGGAGTTTCCTCAACCTCCCAAACAAACACTCCCACTTCTCCTCCCACCCAGCTTTGCAGCACAGAAATTCCAGACGTTTTAAGGGCTTGGAAGAGAATTAAACAAAATCAGAAGATTTCCTGACCATTTTTTATCCTCACACAGCAGCACACTCGATCCCAGCAGAAATTTCTTTTAAATTAACACCGAGGTGTGGGGCTGGAGCAGTGAGTGGAGATGATTTTAAATCCCACAGCAAACAGCAGCTTCCCTTTTTAACAGCACCAAGAGTGCCTCCAGTGCCAATCCCCATGTCAATATGGTGTTACTTTAATGACAGCGACCTTGTGTGGCTCTTGGAGCACCTTTTTCACCTTTTTGGAGGCTTTTTTTATTTTTTCTGAGGCACTGTCCTTGTTTTTTCATCATTTAACATCACTCAGAGCACTTCAATCGAGCTGCTGGTGCTGGGGAGAGGTCTCAGGGGAGCAGCTGCCAAACCAATGAACAAAGCACCCAGAAACCCAACCTGGGTCCTGCACGTTTCCCTGGGAAGTGAGGGAGAAAACAAAAGTTGGGAAGGTGTAAAACCAAAGGAGGAAATGCAAATGGAAGGAGTTTTAGCAATAAAATTCAGGATTTCCACGTGGAACTGATGAGCAGCCAAGTTATTCACTGCCAACCCTAAAATAAACCCCAAATATCTCATGGTGGATCACTGGGCACAGCTTTTAATTCAGAAAAAGAACAGGGAAATGTTTGTTTATTAATTCCTTTTTATCACCACCACTGAGTCCTCCTGGAGCACAATCTCAGCCCTTTTTTGGCTGGAATTATTTACAGAGAGTACGAGTTTGGTCTGGATCTCTCCCAAAATCCTGAGGGATTCAGCACCCACCACTTGGATTTGGGTTAAAAGGGTTCAGGTAAAGGATTTGTTGTGTGGAAATGTAAAAATGGTTCAGTTTTGGGCTGCAAAAGGTGAAATCTGCCAAGATGCACTGAGACTGCTCAACTTTTACCTCATCTTCTGCTAAAAATATTGGTTATAGTCTGCTTAAAGTATGCCCAGCTTCACATTAATATGAGGAAAGATGGAGAAAAAAAGAGGAAAAAAAAGGAAGAGGAGAGGAGAGGGAGAGGGAGAGGGAGAGGGAGAGGGAGAGGGAGAAAAGAAAAAAGAGAGAAAAAAGAGAGAAAAAAGAGAGAAAAAAGAGAGAAAAAAAGAGAGAAAAAAAGAGAGAAAAAAAAGAGAGAAAAAAAAGAGAAAAAAAGAGAGAAAAAAAAGAGAGAAAAAAGAGAGAAAAAGAGAAAAAAAGAGAGAAAAGAGAGAAAAAAGAGAGAAAAAAGAGAGAAAAAAGAGAGAAAAAGAGAGAAAAAAGAGAGAAAAAAAGAGAGAAAAAAGAGAGAAAAAAGAGAGAAAAAAGAGAGAAAAAAGAGAGAAAAAAGAGAGAAAAAAGAGAAAGAGAGAAAGAGAAAGAGAGAAAAGAGAGAAAAGAGAGAAAAAAGAGAGAAAAAAGAGAGAAAAAAGAGAGAAAAAAGAGAGAAAAAAGAGAGAAAAAAGAGAGAAAAAAGAGAGAAAAAAGAGAGAAAAAAGAGAGAAAAAAGAGAAAAAAAAGAGAAAAAAAAGAGAAAAAAGAGAAAAAAAGAGAAAAAAGAGAGAAAAAGAGAGAAAAAGAGAGAAAAAGAGAGAAAAAGAGAGAAAAAGAGAGAAAAAGAGAGAAAAGAGAGAAAAAAGAGAGTTAAAGTGAGAGAGAGAGAAAGAAGGAAAGAAGGAAAAAAGGGAAAAAAGAACAAAGGGGAAAAGGGAAAAGAAGGAAAAAAGGAAACCTTCACACACTGGGTCTTATTTCCTACTCAAACTTGGAGTTTTGTTTAAGACCTCAAATGAACAAACCCATTCTAAATACAGCCCAAATTAGCAACAGGTAAAAGCACAAGAATCTACATGGAATTTAAAGAATAAACAAAAGTGAAATTAAAATATTTTGATGTTTTGAGTTAATTTGAGTCTATGACAGGAGATCTCCCTGCGTACCTCCATGAAGGAAATCCCCAGGCTCCAAACATCCGAGTGGATCCCGTACTGCTCCCCTGAAATCCTCTCAGGCTGTGAAGGAAAGGAGAAAAACAATTCCTGAGTTTTGTAAACAGGCAGGAATTCTGCTCAAAAGGTGCTCCGGGGCAAGGAATGGGGAAAAAAATCACAGGATGGTGGAAAAATCTGAGTTGGGAGGGATCCACAGGGATCAAATTCCAGCTCCTGGTCCTGCACAGACATCCCCAAATCCCACCTGGATTTTGGATCCCAAACTCTCCTGGAGCTTCCCCATTCCCAACACACTCTGGGGGAAGAAACTTTTCCTAAAATCCAATTAAAGCTGCCCTGGCCCAGCTCCAGCTGTCCCCTGAGGTCTCACTGACCCCAGAGCAGAATTTGGAGATGCTCCTTGGGAAGTTGGAGACACCAAAAAATCACCAGGATGGTTCAGAGCTTCCCTGGCAAAGAGCAAATCCAGGAAAATTCAGGAATTCTCCAGGAAAATTCAGGAATTCTCCAGGAAAATTCAGAAAAATTCAGAAAAATTCAGAAAAAATTCAGAAAAAATTCAGAAAAATTCAGAAAAAATTCAGAAAAAATTCAGGAATTCGCCAGGAAAATTCAGGAATTCTCCAGGAAAATTCAGAAAAATTCAGAAAAAAATCAGAAAAAATTCAGAAAAAATTCAGAAAAATTCAGAAAAAATTCAGAAAAAATTCAGGAATTCGCCAGGAAAATTCAGGAATTTGCCAGGAAAATTCAGAAAAATTCAGGAATTCACCAGGAAAATTCAGGAATTCGCCAGGAAAATTCAGGAATTCTCCAGGAAAATCAGCATCCATGCACCTTGCAAGGTTGGCCTTGGGTTTGTGTTTGGGTTGTTTAATGCAAGGAAAAAGCCAAGAGCTCGTGCACGTGAGCAAAGCACAAGGTCAGGCTGAGAAAATCAAATTTTCCACTTCCCTCCCCAAATCCAGGCACCACAGTAAGGAAAAAAAATTCCCTGTGTGGAGTCCAGAGGTTGGGGAATAACTACAGTTAAAAAGCAAAGTGACTGAAGCCAAAAGAATCACCACACGGTGGCAATTTTATTTTATAGACTTCTTAATTTTGGGCTTTTTGACCTGTAAGGGGGGAAAAAAATAATAATAAAAAAAATCCCCAGCTCCAAACTATTAATAGCAGGTTTAATGCTTCTCCTGAAATGGAGTGCTGTAAAAAATATCTGCTGGTTTTGACTTGAAAGCTACAATTTCAGCATTTCCAAGGTCAAGTACAGCACGAAATGCAACAATAAAAAGCTCCCTGAGACTCCTCTCCCCACTGTGCTGTTAATGCACCTGTCTGGCCCAGGCACCTACAAAGGATTGTCAGCCTTTAATAATCCAGAGACCTTTGGTGGAAATCAAAACTCCCAAATTAGTGCCAGCCCCACGTGGGTTTGGGTGTTTTACCCTGTGCTGCTGCTGCTCCCAGGGCAGGAGCTTTTAGTGCAGTGTGAATGTTAAATAAAAACCAGGCTGCTGCTGCTGCCTCTGTTCCCTCAAAAAGCAGCATCCCAAACCCCAAAAAACCCACAATTTCAAAAAACAACCTCCCAAAACAAAAAACACCCCACAATTTCCCTCAAAAAAAGCCTCCCCAAATCCCAAAAACCCCACAGTTTCAAGAAACAATCTCCCAAACCCAAAAAACCCTCACAATTTAAAGAAACAACCTCCTAAAACCCAAAAGCCCCTCAGATTTTCAAGAAACAACCTCCCAAAAGCCAAAAAACCCCCACAATTTCAAGAAACAACCTCCCCAAACCCAAAAACCCCTCACAATTTAAAGAAACAATCTCCCACCCCCCCCAAATCTCAATTTCAAGGAACAACCTCCCCAAACCACCCAAAAATCTCGCAAGTTCAAGAAACAACCTCCAAAACCCCCAAAAAGTCACAATTTCAAGAAACAACCTCCCAAACCCCCCAAAAACCCCACAATTTCAAGAAACAACCTCCCAAACTCCTCAAAAACCCCTCACAATTTAAAGAAACAACCTCCTAAAACCCCCCAAAAAGTCACAAATTCAAGAAACAATCTTCCAAACCCCTCAAAAAACCCCCACAAATTCAAGAACCAACCTCCCCAAACCCCAAAACCCCCACAATTTCATGAAACAACCTCCCAACATCCAAAAAAAAATCTCACAATTTCAAGAAATAACCTCCCCAAACCCCTCACAATTTCAAGAAACAATCTCCCAAAACCCAAAAAACCTTCAAGGAAGAACCTCTCAAAACCCCCCAAAAAGTCACAATTTCAACAAATAACCTCCCTAAACACCCAAAACCCCCCACAATTTCAAAAAAACCTCCCCAAACCCCCAAAAAACCTCACAATTTCAAGAAACAACCTCCCAAACCCCCCCCAAAATCTCACAATTTCAAGAAACAACATCCCCAAAATGCAAGAAACCCCTCACAATTTCAAGAAAAAACCTCCCAAACCCAAAAAACCTCCACAATTTTGAGAAACAACCTCCCAAAACCCAAAAAAACCCCCACAATTTCAAGAAACAATCTCCCAAAAGCCCCCCAAAAGTCACAAATTCAAGAAACAACCTCCCAAAACCCAAGGAAGAAAATCTCAATTTCAAAAAACAACCTCCCCAAAACCCAAAAACCTCCCACAATTTCAAGACACAACCTCCCAAACCCCCACAATTTCAAGAAACAACCTCCTAAACCCCCCAAAAGTCACAATTTCAAGAAAT
Source organism: Acrocephalus arundinaceus (assembly GCA_021534815.1). Classification (NCBI taxonomy): domain Eukaryota; kingdom Metazoa; phylum Chordata; class Aves; order Passeriformes; family Sylviidae; genus Acrocephalus; species Acrocephalus arundinaceus. The sequence continues at coordinate 328,555 of JAJEOU010000095.1, forward strand.
AACCTCCTAAAACCCCAAAAAAACCTCACTCTTTCAAGAAACAACCTCTCAAAATCCAAAACCCCCACAATTTCAAGAAACAACTTCCCAAACCCCAAAACCCCCACACAGTTTCAAGAAACCACCTCCCAACCCCCCCCAAAACCTCAATTTCAAGAACCTCCTCAAACCCAAAACAATTCTCAGTTTCAAGAAACAATCTCCCAAAACCCCCAAAAATCTCACAATTTCAAGAAACAATCTCCCACCCCTCCCAAAATCTCAATTTCAAGGAACAACCTCCCCAAACCACCCAAAAATCTCACAAGTTCAAGAAACAACCTCCAAAACCCCCAAAAAACCCCATAATTTCAAGAAACAACCTCCTAAAACCTAAAAAACCCCCACAATTTCAAGAAACAGCTTCCCAAAACACAAAAAAAAATCTCAGAATTTCAAGAAACAACCTTCCAAAACCAAAAAACCCTCACAATTTCCCTCAAAAAAACCCTCCCCAAAGCCAAAAAATGTCAAAATTTCAAGAAAAAATCTCCCAAACCCCCCAAACCCCCCATAATTTCAAGAAACAACCTCCTCAAACCCAAAAAAATTTTAACAATTTCAAGAACAAACCTCCTAAAATCCCCCCAAACCCCCCAATTTCATGAAACAACCTCCCAAAACCCCCCAAAAAGTCACAATTTCATGAAACAACATCCCAAAACCTAAAAAAAAACCCCACAATTTCAAGAAACAACCTCCTAAACCCCCCCCAAACCCCCATAATTAAAAAAAAAACCTCCTAAAACCCCCCAAAAAGTCACAAATTCAAGAACCAACCTCCCCCAAACCCAAAAAAACCCCACAATTTCATGGAACAACCTCCCAAAATCAAAAAAAAAAAATCTCACAATTTCAAGAAATAACCTCCCCAAACCCCTCACAATTTCAAGAAACAATCTCCCAAAACCCTAAAACCCCTCAGAATTTCAAGAAACAACCTCCCAAAAGCCAAAAAACCCCCACAATTTCAAGAAACAACCTCACAAAACCCCCAAAACCCCCACAATTTCAAGAAACAACCTCCTAAACCCCCCCAAAAGTCACAATTTCATGAAACAACATCCCAAAACCTAAAAACCCCCACAATTTCAAGAAACAACCTCTCCAAACCCCCCAAAAACCCCACAATTTCAAGAAACAACCTCCCAAACTCCTCAAAAACCCCTCACAATTTAAAGAAACAACCTCCTAAAACCCCCCAAACCCCATAATTTAAAAAAAAATCTCCTAAAACCCCCAAAAAGTCACAAATTCAAGAAACAACCTCCCCCAACCCCAAAAAACCCCCACAATTTCCCTCAAGAAACAATCTCTCAACCCCAAAATATCTCACAATTTCAAGAACAACCTCCCCAAACCCAAAAAACCTCCACAATTTTGAGAAACAACCTCCCAAAACCCAAAAAACCCCCCACAATTTCAAGAAACAATCTCCCAAAAGCCCCCCAAAAGTCACAAATTCAAGAAACAACCTCCCAAAATCCAAAAACAATCTCACAATTTAAAGAAACAATCTCCCACCCCCCCAAAATCTCAATTTCAAGGAACAACCTCCCCAAACCACCCCAAAATCTCGCAAGTTCAAGAAACAACCTCCAAAACCCCCAAAAAACCCCATAATTTCAAGAAACAACCTCCTAAAACCTAAAAAACCCCCACAATTTCAAGAAACAACTTCCCAAAACACAAAAAAAATCTCAGAATTTCAAGAAACAACCTTCCAAAACCAAAAAACCCTCACAATTTCCCTCAAAAAAACCCTCCCCAAACCCAAAAAATGTCAAAATTTCAAGAAAAAATCTCCCAAACCCCCCAAACCCCCCAATTTCAAGAAACAACCTTCCCAAACCCAAAAAATGTCAAAATTTCAAGAAAAAATCTCCCAAACCCCCCAAACCCCCCATAATTTCAAGAAACAACCTCCTCAAACCCAAAAAAATTTTAACAATTTCAAGAACAAACCTCCTAAAATCCCCCCAAACCCCCCAATTTCATGAAACAACCTCCCCAAACCCCCCAAAAAGTCACAATTTCATGAAACAACATCCCAAAACCTAAAAAAAACCCCACAATTTCAAGAAACAACCTCCTAAACCCCCCCCAAACCCCCATAATTTAAAAAAAAACCTCCTAAACCCCCCCAAAAAGTCACAAATTCAAGAACCAACCTCCCCCAAACCCAAAAAAACCCCACAATTTCATGGAACAACCTCCCAAAATCAAAAAAAAAAAATCTCACAATTTCAAGTAACAACCTCCCCAAACCCAAAGAACCGCCACAATTTCAGGAAACAATCTCCCAAAACACAAAAAACTCCCACAATTTAAAGAAACATCTTCCCAAAAGCCAAAAACCCCCACAATTTCAAGAAAACACCTCCCCAAACCCAAAACCCCCCACAATTTCAAGAAACAACCTCCCAAAACACAAAAAAATCTCAGAATTTCAAGAAACAACCTTCCAAAACCAAAAAACCCTCACAATTTCCCTCAAAAAAACCCTCCCCAAAGCCAAAAAATGTCAAAATTTCAAGAAAAAATCTCCCAAATCCCCAAAACCCCCCACAATTTCAAGAAACAACCTTCCCAAACCCAAAAAATGTCAAAATTTCAAGAAAAAATCTCCCAAACCCCAAAACCCTCACAATTTCAAGAAACAACATCCCCAAAATGCAAAAAACCCCTCACAATTTCAAGGAAAAACCTCCCAAACCCAAAAAACCTCCACAATTTCAAGAACAAACCTCCTAAAATCCCCCCAAACCCCCCAATTTCATGAAACAACCTCCCAAACCCCCCCAAAAATCTCAAAATTTCAACAAACAACCTCCCCAAACCCAAGTAACCTCCACAATTTCAAGAAACAACCTCCCAAACCCTAAAAAACCCCCACAATTTCAAGAAACAACCTCCCAAAACCCCAAAAAACCCCCACAATTTCAAGCTCTTGCACCAAATCTTGTTCATGAATGACCCAAAAATCTGATTTTTTTTAAAATTCATTGAGTATTATTAACCTAAGGACACCTTAGAAATGTTTGCAACAGCACCTTATTTAATTTTATCCTGATATATTTTTATAATTACATATTTTTATCCTCACAAAGAGGCAAATGTGCAGCCAAAAGTAATTTTATAAAAGGAATTTTAAATAATTTTATCATGATATGGGGATGTGCTAACCTGACCTTCATTTTTCAGAATTTTTATAATTCACATTGAGCCATATTAAATTGGTTTTTTTTCTTAAAGTTCAAGCTTTAAACAGCAACTTCCAGTGAGGAATTGTGGGCTCACAAAAGATAAGGGTGAATAAATCAAATTTTTTTTAAAAAAAATCAGATTTTTTAATCAAAAGATGGATTTAAAAGTAGAGAAAAGAAGAGGAAAATAGGAATAAAAGAAGCATCAAGGGTGCAACACGTGGATCAGTCTAAATACAAAGTTCAAAGTGTTTTCTCTTAAAAATTTCTACAACTGATTATTTTTTCATCCTTTTTTTTCTATATAAATTGCTGATGAAAGGATTTTACAGAAAATGCATTTTGGTGGGAAATTTTAATTTCTCAGGCAAAAAGCTTCTTTTTTTCCCCCAAAAAAACACCCAAAAAATCAAAAATATTTTTCTTTTTTTCAAAGAAAACCTCAATTTTTTCCAGAGTTTCAAATTTGCTGCCAAATTTTAATTTCTCAATCAAAAAGCTTTTTTTCCCCTCAAAAAATCAAAATTTTTTTTTCAAAGAAAACCTCAATTTTTTCCAGAGTTTCAAATTTGCTGCCAGATTTTAATTTCTCAATTAAAAAGCTTTTTTCCCCCTCAAAAAATCAAATTTTTTTTGAAGAAAACCTCAATTTTTTCCAGAGTTTCAAATTCCCTGCCAGTTTGCCAAGTGGGTGAAACAAAGTTTGTGACTTTCATTATTTTTGGAGGGCTTGCCTGGAAATTTGATGGCAACAAACAAACTCAACCAAGAAGCAAAATGAAATTTTAACACAGAAAATCACATTTGGAGCTTAAACTTCTGTCTCACAATTAAGAGATGGAGGCATCACATCCATGCAGAAAGGCAAAAAAAAAAGCAATTTATTTAATGTACACCTGGGAAAGAGAACTGTAATCTTGGTTTGGGCACTAAAAGCATAATACAATTTAATTCTCAGCCCTGCTTAAAACCAGTTTGAAGCAACAGCTGAGTTGGAAAAGTTGATTAATTTGAAGCTGTTTCTTTGTCTGGATCTCTCTATTTTTAAAAAAAAAAAAAAATCTGTATTTTTTATTTAAATAATTTTTTTCTGCAGAGTATTCTGATGACACAGGACAGCCCAAGTCTTTCTAGGAGGGTGACACGAGCTTTTCAGAAGCCACACAATCAGCACAGCTCGAGTGGAAAAGCACTTAAAGCAAATAAATGGGCACCCAGACAAGGAAATCAGAGAAAAAAAATCCCTGAAAGCGATGAAAGGTCATGGATTTCTCTGAGGTTTGAAAAACACCAGCACCAACCACTTTGTGCTGTTTGTATTTTTATTTGAAGCCAGCAGAATGTTTCTTTTCTCATCAATAGCAGGAGAATATTGAGTATTTTGAATGTTTGAAGGATTTTTGAATATAAATAGAAGAGTTCATGAAGTGTTTTCGAAACACTTTGAGGCAGGGGAGTTTTTACATCTGAAATGGAGAACTCAAAAGGATCCAATGGATCTGCTGGAAAATCCACTCTGATTTCTGCAGTTCCCTCTCAGGCTGGCACTTGGCTGCTCTGAACCCAAATGATGCATCCCTAGCTAAAAAAAAATCTAAAAAAATATTTTAAAAAATCTAAAAAAAAAATCTAAAAAAAATCTTTAAAAAATCTAAAAAAAATCTTAAAAAAAAGGGAATTTAAGGGCTTCAATGGACAGGAACAGGACAAAAGTGGTCTCGTGTTAAGATTGACCAAAATTTGTTCAGAAAAGTGGAAGTGTTGATGACTTCTGGTGTTCTGAACTAAAAAATTTGCATTTTAATGCCCTGATGTTATTAATCCCAATTATTTTAGCTCAGATTTCCATGGAAAATTGTTTAGGAATGCTCATCAACCTCTGCACAGGCTGAAATGCTTCCCTAAACTGCAGCATTCCCAAAAAGTGGATGGTTTGGGGCTGTCAGTGATCTGCAGAGAGTAAAAAAATGGGGTTTTTTTGGAATGTCCAACTGGCTCTCTTTGTTCCCAGTTGTCACAAGGCAGCAAATATATATTAAATATATTATATTTGTATTATATTTATATTTATTTATATTTTATTTATTTATTTAACTATATTAAACATATTCAAATATATTCAAATAAATTTATTTTAATTGATATCTATATAAACATTATAATTTTTTTATCTAGTAATATAGATATAAATATGGAAAATCTATTTTTAAAAAAATCACTTTTCCAATATTACTCCTCCTTTTCAGCAAGCAGCAGAGCTGTCCAAAGGCATGAAGAGAAGGGATGGGAAGAGCTGGAGCTTTTGAGGATTGATTTAGGGTAACTTCTGCATGAAAAGAACAAGAGTGAGGACAAATAATCCCATTTAAACGTTATTCCTGCATAAATCCACTTACCGCCATATAAGCATTTGTTCCAACATACGTCTTGGCTATGGAATTCACCAGCTATCAGACAAAACAGTCTGTTAGAACAATATAAAGATAATGTGGAAATAAAATGGGCAATTATTCCTCATTTAACCTACAATCATCATCCCTATAAATCAACGAAAAATGATGTAAAAAAAGGGAAGGGATTTATCCGCCAAGGCGTTAAAAATGATTAAAATCTCGCCTGGGTTGGGGAATGAGGATTCCAATTTAAACAAGCACTGCATTACAGTTTATGGCAGATAACCTTAAACAATTGTGTTAAACAGGATGCTGCTTGTTTTAGTACCCCAACCCAGTCTGATATAAAAAAGGGAATTAGGAGGAAGGAGGATTGAGCACGCTCATTTCGCAGTCAGATGTGAATAAAGCCCCAATTCATCCCTTAAATACTGGAGGGACAACAGAGCCTGCCAGCCCATAATACAAGGCTGACCTTCTCTTTGGGCCTCGTGTTTGGCTGAGAGGAAAAGGTGCTGAAATTCAAATCAACAGCACAGCGAGCTCATGGGTCACTAGCAGAGAAGTCCTCCGGGGAGGCCCAAAATGGAAATTAATTAAAATTTGTGCTGCACATTGTCAAAGCCCACCACTATTGTTGCTCCCAATATTAATTTTTATTGTGGGCCAGTTGGGCTCCCCAGACACGTCTCTTGCTCTGCCCTCCCTTTTGTCTGGGCAAAAGGCTCCCAGATCAAAGCTGCATTTCAATGAAGTTTGCTATTCGTAAGTAGTAATTACAATATCAGCAGTTTTTACTGTCATTAAACAATGAACAATCATATTCAGATGAAGGAGAAGTCGCTCAGAGATTAAAAATGAAAAGGGTTGTCCCAGCAGAGAGGGGTTTGCTGTGGGGCTGCCAGGTGATTTTTGACACCAGGGAGGGAATGGGGAGAGATGTAAAAAGGGGGAATTTACCTGGGTGCTGACCCCAAAGTCACAGAGCTTCACCTGGCCCCGGGTGTTCACCAACATATTGGATGGTTTCACATCTGTTTGGGGGGAAAAAGGGGATTATCACATTATCCTGGATCATACAGACACCATTTATAAATACAGAAATACAGAGTATCCTCCACTGGAAGGGAGCCACATCAAAATCCAGCTCCTGGCCCTGCAAAGAACAACCCCAAATATCCAGGGAGCATTGGCATGGTGGCTTGTGAGAGGAAATATCACAAATATCTCTTCCAAATGCAGTGGTTTGTAAGCCAGCAGCACAGATGAAATTGCATATATATATATAAAAATATAAAACATATCCTCTCCATTACAGTTATTATCTGGTATTTACACAGATGACTTTATACAACACTAAAAATCCACATTATTAAACCTGCAGGTGACATCAATGTGGAACAGACAGCAAATGCATTGATGGGTAAGAAAAGAACTCACAGGGGTTTTACCAAACTGGAAAATCAGCCTGAAAAAAAAAGATGGAATTCCATAAATAAACCATCAATGTCCATCCTAAAACCAGAGTATCAGAGCAAATATCCTGATGCTGAGACCTCCTGATGCCAGGGGAAGTTGCTGTAAAATCAATGTGGGAATGAACTGCTGAACACTCAGTGCATGGACAGGAACAGAACTCACAGGGGTTTTAGCAAACTGGAAAATCAGCCCGAAAAAAAGATGGAATTCCATAAATAAACCATCCATATCCATCCCAAAACCAGAGTATCAGTGAAAATACCCTGATGCTGAGTCCCCCTGATGCCAAAGGAAGTTGGTGCACTGCTGGAAAATCGACGTGGGAATGAACTGCTGAACATCCAGTGCAAGGACAGGGACAGAACTGACAGGGGTTTTACCAAATGGGAAAATCAGCCTGAAAAAAAGATGGAATTCCATAAATAAACCATCAATGTCCATCCCAAAACCAGAGTATCAGTGAAAATATCCTGATGCTGAGTCCCCCTGATGCCAAAGGAGGTTGGTGCACTGCTCTAAAATAAAATCAAGGTGGGAATGAACTGCTGAACATCCAGTGCAAGTGCACGGATGGACAGGGACAAAACTCACAGGGGTTTTAGCAAACTGGAAAATCAGCCTGAAAAAAAGATGGAATTCCATAAATAAATCATCCATGTGCATCCTAAAACCAGAGTATCAGTGAAAATACCCTGATGCTGAGTCCCCCTGATGCCAAAGGAAGTTGGTGCACTGCTGGAAAATCGACGTGGGAATGAACTGCTGAACATTCAGTGCAAGGACAGGGACAGAACTCACAGGGATTTTACCAAATGGGAAAATCAGCCCGAAAAAAAGATGGAATTCCATAAATAAACCATCCATGTCCATCCCAAAACCAGAGTATCAGTGAAAATACCCTGATGTTGAGTCCCCCTGATGCCAGAGGAAGTTGATGCACTGCTGTAAAATCAAGAGGGGAATAAACTCAACACCCAGCCTGGCTTTAGTGCAGGAAACATTGAACATCTTTGCAGTTCCAGGGATGCCAGTGGGGGAGCAGAACGTGCACATTATGGCCTGGCTTAAACACGGGGAGATTAGAGCTTGGCTTTGCCTAATCACTGCTTTCTTCTGTCAAAATGGATTAAAAGCAACAGCTTGAATCAGTGCCTCCTCAAAAAGTGAGCACTGGTTGGGGGCAGATGGATGAAACCCAAGTAGAAAAGAACCTAATTTTGTTTATCATTAGGTTTGCCTTGGTTTAGCAGCTGTTTCCTGGTACCACAGGAGCTGCCTTAATTTGTCTCTGCGATGTAGAAATGTAGAACCTCAATTAAGGAGCTGATTAAACGCTCGCCTGTATTGGAGCTACAAAATCCAGATTCAAAATGGGAGCATTCAATAGTTCCTACAGAGCCCAGGTGGAGCAACACTTTTTAAGTGAGGTATCAACACTGCTGGTGCTGTAATTTCTGTAAATTCTGTGATTTCCACCCAAAAAACCCCAATCCTGAGCATCCAGAGCCTCGGTTTGTGTTTGATCTCCATCTTTAGGAATTCCAGCCACGTGCTGCACTTTTGATGGAGTTCTGCCTCCTCTGGAGCTGAGTGACTTTGCTAAATTCAAGCACACCAGAGGCTCTCTCCTGAATCCTGAGCAGAACAAGGTGCAGAATTATTCTGTTTCACCTTCCTCCTAAAAATACAGAGCCACCTCTGAGCTGGGCTTGCCTGGGGGTGGAACAAGCCCAGCCCCAGGGCTGCAGCACACAGGGAATGTTGATATTCCAGGATATCCAGCTGTTCCCAACTTTCAGGGAAAACCCAGCATAACCAGATCTGCTTTTAGTTGTAACAAAAAAGATCCCCAAATCCTTGCACAAACAAAGCTGAAAGCAGAAAATCCTAAAAGGAAGGAAGCACTGGCCATTAAAATTGGGCAGGTGGAGGTTGGGGATCCTAAAGAGCAAGGGACAAACCAACCCTGTGAGAGCAAATCCCAGCAGAATTCAACAGCACCACAGAATCAGGGAATTTAATCAAATATTTGCGGTACATTCCAATAGCTGTGCTCATTTCCTCAAAATAAAAAAAGAAAAGGAAGAGACAGCCCTGCACAAATTATCTGCTGCTGAAAGCAGGGAGCAACATCAGCTCATCAGCAAAATCAGCCTTTTGGTCTCATCACCCACTTCAGCTAATGGGTTAAATATTTTTTTGGGTTTGGGAAACGAGTGTGCATAAATAATGTTCTGCACCATCTGCTTGTGATTAATATTAGTGTTGAGAAGTGAAAGAATTTAAACAAGAGCCAAAAGGGGTCATTATGCTCCCATTACCAGGGCTTGCTTAATACAAATGATTTCTATGAAGCATCATTATAGAGGATGAACAAGTTCTCCTCCTGATGGAGCTGCCTGAGTAGTTTCACCTCTCCACAAACAAACAGGACCTCCAAGCTCTTACTCACCAGTAAATAGAACCATCAGAGGCTCAGCTTTTTGAACACCAAACATTTCACTCCTTGGTGGCATTGAAAAGCAAACAGATTCACGATTGTGTGAGGGAGAGAAAAAAAAAACATGTAAAAAAAAAAGCCCTGAGATGCTTTAAAAGCTGGCTCTTGACTTCTCCTGGCTTTTAAAAACAGCAAACAGCAACAGGCCGGGTTCAAGGAAGGCAGCAGCGTGGTTTGGCAGAGGCCAGGATTAATTTTTTTTTTTAAATAAGCCTTAAGTGGTCCATGAGTGGGCAAGCCTGTGTTTAGCTATACACAGAGATATAAATAAACGTATGGAAACACAGAATCCTGGGATGGCTTTGGAAAGCTCATCCTGTCCCCCCCTGCCAAGAGCAGGGACAGCTCCCACTGCCCCAGGTTGATAAATCCACAAACATTTGTGGATTTGGATTTGTCTGTGCTGCATTAGGTGGCCCTAATGCTGATTATATCCCCCAGAGGTAAAATAGGAGAGGGGACAGAGTCAAATCTGCAGCTCTGGACATCTCTGGTGAAATCCTCAGCAAAGAATCACTGGTGAGAAGGTGGGAACGCTCCTGCAGTGCCTGTCCCTCCCAGAACAAAGAGGAGTGGAACATCCTTGGATTTCTGATGTCCTGGGGGAAAAGGAGATGGTCTGAGTGATGCCCAAACCTCCTCCTGCCACAATTCCTCCATTCTCCCTCATTTCAAACCTCCACATCCTCCATTCTCCCTCATTTCAAACCTCCACATCCTCGACTCTCCCTCATTTCAAACCAGCAACACTTCCAGAACCTCAATTTAAAACCTAACCAGCAACTGAGGTGCCCAAACCATGAAATAAAAATATCTATGTCATCTATATAAACAGCCCCAGAGCCAAGCACAGCAATCCAGCTCAGTACAATTAAACACAAGTGGGTAACACTGATTTCCTGCACTTCCTTTAATAAGCAGGTGTGAACAAAGCAAAACACAGCAGATAAAATGCACACGGTCTATACTTATTCTTGAACTTAACAGATTCTGGTTTGTCTTTAGACAAACTTTGACTTTGTACATGATTAGACTTGTTTAATTGCTAATTCTGTTTTAAATCTAAGTTAATTTCTCATTACCCTTCCATTTCTACTTCTTATCCTCTGGGGAAAAGAGCACACTTATCATTGGGACATTCTCACATCTTCCAAGGAAGTGGTGGAGGTGTTAATCTTATGTTTATGTTTGAAGTGGGTGCGATGACTCCAGCTCGGGGTTTATTAATATGCACGGCTATCACCTCATTAGTTGCGAGGTTTGTTTTGAAGTGAAGCTGTAATATTTGCTGAAATGTCTGATCTGCACTAAAAGACTCGCTCATTGTTTGTTTCCTTGGCTTGAATTCCCTGCTCCAGGCACTCAGCTCTGCCCTGGGACTGCTTCAGCCTTTCCTTGGAACTTCCTGACTCTCCTGCTCTGCCCTGGGTGAGACAGCAAGAAAATCTGGAGTTAAAATTCCTTCTCTTACCTCTGAGCAGCAAAACCAGGAGGCAGCTGAAGGAGATCACCTAGAGAAATAATCACCTGCCTGCCATCCCTCTGTCCCTGCTCTGAAGATACAGAAATTCCCATTTTCTGTACCCTAAAATGGGTAAAATAATACAATCCTAAGGGAAGCTGCTGAACCTGGAACGTGCACTGTGTGCCATCCCATCCCTCTGTCCCTGAAGATACAGAAATTCACATTTTCTGTACCCTAAAATGGGTAAAATAATACAATCCTAAGGGAAGCTGCTGAACCTAGAACACTCACTGTGTGCCATCCCATCCCTTTGTTCCTGCTCTGAAGATACAGAAATTCACATTTTCTGTAGCCTAAAAATGGGTAAAATAATACAATCCTAGGGGAAGCTGCTGAACCTGGAACGTGCACTGTGTGCCATCCCATCCCTCTGTCCCTGCTCTGAAGATACAGAAATTCACATTTTCTGTACCCTAAAAATGGGTAAAATAATACAATCCTAAGGGAAGCTGCTGAACCTGGAATGCTCAGTGTGCCATCCCATCCCTCTGTCCCTGAAGATACAGAAATTCCCATTTTCTGTACCCTAAAATGGGTAAAATAATACAATCCTAAGGGGGAGCTGCTGAACCTGGAACGTGCACTGTGTGCCATCCCATCCCTCTGTCCCTGAAGATACAGAAATTCCCATTTTCTGTACCCTAAAAATGGGTAAAATAATACAATCCTAGGGGAAGCTGCTGAACCTGGAATGCTCACTGTGTGCCATCCCATCCCTCTGTCCCTGAAGATACAGAAATTCACATTTTCTGTACCCTAAAATGGGTAAAATAATACAATCCTAAGGGGGAGCTGCTGAACCTGGAACGTGCACTGTGTGCCATCCCATCCCTCTGTCCCTGAAGATACAGAAATTCCCATTTTCTGTACCCTAAAAATGGGTAAAATAATACAATCCTAGGGGAAGCTGCTGAACCTGGAATGCTCACTGTGTGCCATCCCATCCCTCTGTCCCTGAAGATACAGAAATTCACATTTTCTGTACCCTAAAATGGGTAAAATAATACAATCCTAAGGGAAGCTGCTGAACCTGGAACGTGCACTGTGTGCCATCCCATCCCTCTGTCCCTGAAGATACAGAAATTCACATTTTCTGTACCCTAAAATGGGTAAAATAATACAATCCTAAGGGAAGCTGCTGAACCTAGAACACTCACTGTGTGCCATCCCATCCCTTTGTTCCTGCTCTGAAGATACAGAAATTCACATTTTCTGTAGCCTAAAAATGGGTAAAATAATACAATCCTAGGGGAAGCTGCTGAACCTGGAACGTGCACTGTGTGCCATCCCATCCCTCTGTCCCTGAAGATACAGAAATTCCCATTTTCTGTACCCTAAAATGGGTAAAATAATACAATCCTAAGGGAAGCTGCTGAACCTGGAACGTGCACTGTGTGCCATCCCATCCCTCTGTCCCTGCTCTGAAGATACAGAAATTCCCATTTTCTGTACCCTAAAAATGGGTAAAATAATACAATCCTAAGGGAAGCTGCTGAACCTAGAACGCTCACTGTGTGCCATCCCATCCCTCTGTCCCTGCTCTGAAGATACAGAAATTCCCATTTTCTGTACCCTAAAAATGGGTAAAATAATACAATCCTAAGGGGAAGCTGCTGAACCTGGAACGTGCACTGTGTGCCATCCCATCCCTCTGTCCCTGAATATACAGAAATTCACATTTTCTGTACCCTAAAATGGGTAAAATAATACAATCCTAAGGAAAGCTGCTGAACCTGGAATGCTCACTGTGCCCTCCATGGCATTCTGCAGTGCTGGGTCGATCCAGCAACAGAGCAAGGCCAGAAAAATCAGAAGAGTGATGAAAAATCAGTTTCTGAGCTTTTCTTCAGACCACAGCAAGGACCAAACGTCATTCATCAAAACCCCAGAGCTGCTCCTCAATCAAGGCAAGGAAACCCAGGCAGGAGGGGAGATTTTGTTCTACTGGCACAGCAAAAATCTCAACCACGTTCTCAAAGTACAGCAGCACAAGAGGAAAAGGTCACAGCATTTCTGCTCTCTCCAAATCACTATCAGAATGTGGCCAGAAAAATAAAAAAGAGTTAAAAATTTCAAATCATTTGTCTTTTGGGGTGTTACGAAAGTGTGGTGTGAAGCCTATTCAGAGCCACACCCAGCCATGGATGCTCCTGCTGCCTCTTCTTTTTTATTTCTTCTGACAATCCCTGTGAATTTATTTCTAATAAATTCTAATTATTATTCTATAATTAACAAATTCTAATATTTATTTAAATAATAAATTCTAACTATTATTAAAATAAATTTTCTATTTATTTCTGACTATTTTGTTCCAGTACCAGATTGTTCCTCCTCTTGCTGGGAGGGGATGGAGCTGATCAATCCCAGCACCTGGCAGCACCCAGGAGAGCAGGGGAGTTGTTTAAACCTCCCCAAAAATGAAACCTCAGTCACCTGTGTCTGCTCTGGGTTATTTCTGCTCTTTTCATCCAGCCCAGGGTCAAATCCAGCCCTTGAGAGGACCTCAAGCTGTGCCAGGAGAGGGTCAAAATTGGATTTTAGGGAAGATTTCTTCACAGGAAAAGGTTTTCCAGGTCTGGCACAGGAGTTTCTATCCCTGCATAGGTTTAAAAGCCCCAGGGCTTTTAAAATCCATAAAATCCAGGTCCTAACTGGATCTCTGCTGGTTCTTTTGCTCTTTTCATCCAGCCCAGAGACAAATCCAGCCCTTCAGCCTGAGGGGAAAAAGGTCAGAGGGCCTCAAATTGTACCAGGACAGGGTCAAAGTTGGGTTTTAGGGAAGACTTCTCTCTGGAAATTTTTTTTTTCAGGCCTGGCAGAGGAATTTCTGTCCCTGCAAGGGTTTAAAAGCCCCAAGGCTTTTCCAGCATTGATAATCCTGTGATTCCATAAAATCCAGGTCCTAACTGGATTTCTGCTGCTTCTTTTGCTCTTTTCATCCAGCCCAGAGTCAAATCCAGCCCTTGAGAGGGCCTCAAATTGAGCCAGGAGGGTGTCAAAGTTGGGTTTTAGGGAAGATTCCTCACAGGAAAAGACTTTTTCCGGGCCTGGCACAGGAGTTTCCATCCCTGCAGGGGTTTACAAGCCCCAGGGCTTTTCCAGCATTGATAATTCTGTGATAAAATCCAGGTCCTAACTGGATCTCTGCTGGTTCTTTTGCTCTTTTCATCTAGCCCAGAGACAAATCCAGCCCTTGAGAGGGCCTCAAATTGTATCAGGACAGGGTCAAAGTTGGGTTTTAGGGAAGATTTCCTCACAGGAATTTTCTTTTTCAGGCCTGGCACAGGAATTTCCATCCCTGCAGGGGTTTAAAAGCCCCAGGGCTTTTCCAGCATGAATAATCCTGTGATTCCATAAAATCCAGGTCCTAACTGGATCTCTACTGCTGCTTTTGCTCTTTTCAACCAGCCCAGGGTCAAATCCAGCCCTTGAGAGGGCCTCAAATTGTAACAGGAGAGGGTCAAAGTTGGGTTTTAGGGAAGATTTCCCCACAGGAAAAGGTTTTCCAGGCCTGGCACAGGGGGTTCAAAAGCCCCAGGGCTTTTCCAGCATTGATAATCCTGTGATTCCATAAAATCCAGGTCCTAACTGGATCTCTACTGCTGCTTTTGCTCTTTTCAACCAGCCCAGGGTCAAATCCAGCCCTTGAGAGGGCCTCAAATTGTAACAGGAGAGGGTCAAAGTTGGGTTTTAGGGAAGATTCCTCACAGGAATTTTCTTTTTCAGGCCTGGCACAGGAATTTCCATCCCTGCAGGGGTTTAAAAGCCCCAGGGCTTTTCCAGCATGAATAATCCTGTGATTCCATAAAATCCAAGTCCTAACTGGATCTCTGCTGCTTCTTTTGCTCTTTTCAACCAGCCCAGGGTCAAATCCAGCCCTTGAGAGGGCCTCAAATTGTAACAGGAGAGGGTCAAAGTTGGGTTTTAGGGAAGATTCCTCACAGGAAAAGGCTTCCCAGGCCTGGCACAGGGGGTTTAAAAGCCCCAGGGCTTTTCCAACATTGATAATCCTGTGATTCCATAAAATCCAAGTCCTAACTGGATCTCTGCTGCTGCTTTTGCTCTTTTCATCCAGCCCAGGGTCAAACCCAGTCCTTGAAATTGTGCCAGGGGAGGGTCAAAGTTGAGTTTTAGGAAAGATTTCCTCACAGGAAAACGTTTCCCAGGCCTGGCACAGGGGGTTTAAAAGCCCCAGGGCTTTTCCAGCATTGATAATCCTGTGATTCCATAAAATCCAGGTCCTAACTGGATCTCTGCTGGTTCTTTTGGCCACCTCCCTTTGCTCCCAGTCACAGCCACCCCTTGGGATGGGGATGTGAGGGACTGAGGAGGAGCCAGAGCCATGTCCTGGCCTGTGAGGGGCTGGGCTGGAATTCCCAGAGAATCCCTGGAATATCCAAGGCCAGGCTGGAGCCTGGGATAGTGGGAGGTGTCCCATGAAATGGGGTGAGATGGGATTTCAGGTCCTTTTCAACCCCAAACCATCCCAGGATTTGGTGCTGAACCTTCACCTCACCAGGGCCTCCTCCTGACTTCCCAGCCCCTCCAAAATCAGGATTTCCCCCCACAGGGAATGGGAATTCCCACAGGGAATGGGAATCAGGGACAGAGGGTCTCACCTCTCAGCCCTGGAATTTAACATCTACCCAGGTTTAGGAGCTCTATTCACTCCTAGGAATTGTGTTTTAGGAGCTGTAATTTCCCTGCTGTGAGATGCAGGAGGATTTTGGGTCCAAAATGAGAGGAGAATGAGGGAATTCTGACAGTTCAGGAAGAAAAATTCCATGTTTGCATTGAGTAAATAAAAAGCCTGGAAAGTAAAGGAAAAATACAGGATACAGCAAATGGAAAGAAAGGGAAATGAGGATGAAGGGGAAGAGGTTATGAAGAGATTTTCTTGTTTTCTGGCCTATTTCAAGAAAAAAAATCATTCCATCCTTTGATTTTTGTGACTTTTAACACCCCAGCAAGTACAGGTGAATTAAAAATACATTGAAATGCTCTTTCCCTCAGGAGGAACGTGCAACTGTGCCCCAGGATGAGGGAACAGAGGTGGGAATTACACAGCAACATCAGGGACCAGAGCAGCTCCTTCCAGACACCTTGGAAACATTAAAATTTGAGTGAGTTTCTCCTTTTTTTTTTTTTTCTATTTTTTTTGGAAGTTTGGTGTAGGGGGAATGGGCTTCTCTTGTTCTTTAAACAGCATTTTCCACACTTTTTTTGGGTAAATTTTGGTGGATCTGAATTAATTTTTCCAAATAGACACATTTGAAACAAAAATTAACAGCAAAAAGCAAGGAATAAATGAGAAGTTTAAAAAGAATGCCACAAATTAGCTTCAGGAAAGAGAATAAACTGCAAAACCCCAAAAGCAGATTTAAAGCCTTTAACTTTAACATGGTAGGGGACAGTGGGCTGTGATTTTTAAAGATCTGAGCCTCCAGCAACACTTGTGGATTTCTGGAGCACCAAAGAACATTCCTTGCCTATTTTCTCTTCCCAATACCAGCCAAACATTTCATTTCCACGCTGATTTTTCCACCTGTTTGCAACCCCAAGCTTCTAAATCCCTGTAAAATTCATTTCTCTCTTCAGTCCTCTTCTTTTCAGGGGAGGAGGGAGGGCAATAAAAGAGCAATAAAAATGTTTTACAAGAGAGTGTGCAAGGTTAATGAGTAAGATTCATTTTGCATTACCCCACTGGTCTCAAAGCAGATGTTTGCTTGGTCAAGTGTCTTCTGTTAAAATTTCATTGCAAAACAGAAAACATCTGCTACTCACCTCTGTGTAAAATCTTCAGGCTCCACAAATAGGTCAGGCCTTTCACAACCTTTAGGTAAAAGAAAAAAAAAAAACAAATTAAAAAAATCAAATTTTAGGGATTCCTGACAGGAAAAATTCCACATTTCAGAGGACCCAGCTGTAAGGATGAAGGCAGGACCACAAAAATGGAGACCCCACCTCCCTCCCAGGTGAGCCCCTGCTAAAAACCTGCAGCAGGTCCTTATTAATACACAAATTAATAATAAACAGATTAATTTTTTGCCAGGACCTGCAAGCTGAAGTCAGTTGTGCTCACACTGAATCCCTTCAGGCATCTCAGTGTATTTTTAATTCACCTGTCCTTGCTGGGGTGTTAAAAGTCACAAAGGCCAAAGGATGGGATGATTTATCTTCTAGAAAAAGGCCAGAAAACAAGAAAATCTCTTCATAATCTCTTGCATTTCATCCTCCCTTCCCTTTTTTCCATCTCCTGCAGCCTGTACTTTTCCTTTACTTCCCAGGCTTTTATTTACTCAATGCAAATGTGGAACTTTTCTTCCTGAACTGTCAGAATTCCCCCATTCTCCTCTTGTTTTGGACACAAAATCCTCCTGCATCTCACTGCAGGGAAATTACAGCTCCTAAAACACAACTCCTGAAAGGAAATAAAACTCCTAAAATACAATTCCTGAAAGGAAATACAATTCCTAAAAGGAAATACAACTCCTAAAACACAATTCCTAAAAGGAAATACAAATCCTAAACTATAATTCCTGAAAGGAAATACAACTCCTAAAGCACAATTCCTGAAAGGAAATAAAACTCCTAAAATACAATTCCTGAAAGGAAATAAAACTCCTAAAATACAATTCCTAAATTAAATACAACTCCTAAAATACAATTCCTGAAAGGAAATACAACTCCTAAAACACAGTTCCTAAAAGGAAATGCAACTCCTAAAATACAATTCCTGAAAGGAAATGCAACTCCTAAAATACAATTCCTAAATTCAATACAACTCCAAAATTTGCTCCTTCCACCACCACAACTGCTGAAGCCAAACTTCCAAACTCCAGCACAAAATTCAACCACCACATTTCAACCACTGCTGACCTTCCCAGTCCATCCCTGCTGCCTCTTTTAAACCCTTTCCATCTCTGAGGTGAAATTTAATTCCATTTCCAAGACGTTTTCCTCACAGATCTCCAGAACAACAAAGCATTTCTGACACTGCTCAAGTTGGCTGAGTTCGGCAGTCAAGATAATTTTGTTTTCTGTGCTCTGAGTAGCCCAAAATGAAATTATTTATGTTGCAGTCATTGAGCAGAAGTGCTAAAAATGATACAGAGTGAAAGCAGAGAGCACAGTCATTTTCTGCCTTCCACTTGGATTAGAAACTCTTTCAAATTTTAAAATTTATTCTGTAAGAAAAATGATGTTGGTGGAATCAGAATCTTTTCGTAAAGCAAATAATAATGGTGGATGCCAAATAAAATTGTTCCAGGAGATAATTCCTCCCTTAAACTCACTCCAAACCCAACCAGCTCCTGGTCTCAGATGATTTTTACCTTTAATAAAAGCTCTGGTCAAATTCTGCCTGCCCAGAGGTGTGGCTGGTTCACCTCAAGCCTTTTAAAAAACTTGGATTTGATGATCTTAAAGGTTTTTTTCCAACCTTAATCCTTCTGTGATTCCATGGCTTATGAAAAGCTAATGGAAATTGTATCTACAGCATTTTGACATAATAATAACAATAACAGCAGTAATAATAAAAATAATCAAAATAATAAAGTATCAATGCAAAAATAAATCAAGGAGATGCAACATTTCAAGCTTCCTCCAATGGCCAAAGGGATTTTCAGAACAGGAAACTCTTTGATTATTAAAAATATACTTAGAGTATTGAAAAATCTTTAAAACCACAGGAAATTATTTAGTTTAAAGCAAGCATTGATTAAAAAAAAAGGAAATATTTTTTATTTTTCATGAAACAAATCAACAGCTGTGAGTTATTAAACATCTTTATTAGGGAACATGTGCTGGGTAAGCAGTGAGGGAAACCACGGAATTAACCAAATTCTCCCTTCAGGTTCTCTGGGTGTACAAAGGAATAAAAAAAGGAGTTTTTCCCTTTATCCTGGGCTGTAAATCAGCTCACAGGAGCCCCCCAAATGGACTCACCTCGTTATTCACTCCCCTTACATTTGCCTATTAGGGAAGGACTCTCAAGCATTAAATACCATTCTAAAACTGCAAGGGGAGAATCTCTTGATGGAAGGAGCCCGAGCAGGAATTATTGGCATTCACTGAAGGAGCTTTTACAACAATGCCTTGACAAAGCCTTGACACAAAAAGTGCTTCCACCTGCTGTCAATCACTGCCTGTGCTGACAGTTCAAGTGCACATCCTTTCAGGGAGAACTTCAATCAACACAATGTCACTGCTGCAGCAATGGAAGGGAAAATAAATGTGGGAAGTGGCAAAAACCAAGGGAGACAGGGTGGGACACCCCCCAGCCCAGCTCAGCGTGGAGCAGCACCAGACCAAAAGCTGGTTTTCTTTAAAAAAATGCTCCAGGCCTCCAATAAAAATAAATAAAAACAGGAGGGAGGAGAGAGATTTTGAGAGATTTCCTCTTGTCATGGATGGTGTCTCACACAGGGATGAATTTTAGGGTGAAGGCAGAGATCCCTCCACATCTCCAGTGGGAAAAGCTGAGAGAATTGAGAATTGGGGGCCCAACTGTGCCTGAAAGAATCAAAAACAAACCTGGAGAGAGAATATTCCCAAGAGAAGGAGGGACAGGATGCAGGAATGGATGGGAAATTGGGAAGGAATCGTTCCCTGGGAGGGTGGCAGGGGCTGGAATGGAATTCCCAGAGAAGCTGTGGCTGCCCCTGGATCCCTGGAATGTCCAAGGTCACACAGGACAGGAATCCATTCTCTGTGTCCTGTCCCTCCATCCCTTGTCCTCAGTCCCTCTCCAGCTTTCCTGGAGCCCCTTCAGCCCCTGGAAGGGCTCTGAGCTCTCCCTGGATCCTTCCCTTCTCCAGGGGAACATTCCCAGCTCTCCCAGCCTGCCTCCAGCCCTTGGAGCAGCTCTGGAATTGCTCCAGCAGCTCCACATCCATGAAAAGTCTGGCTGAGAGGGCAGAAAATGAGAGAGACAAACCCAGTGGTGCCCATTCAGGTTGGAAAAGCCCAGATCAACAATCCCAACCCCAGACATCCCAAAGCTGGAGCCAGAGGAGAGCTGGGATTCAGGGAATGCCTGCATGTGCTGCATCCTTTTCCTCTGGAAATGGTTTCACTTAAAACTTCCACAAATACAACAGCAAATTCCAAGGAACAGATGTGCAGGTCACACAGATTATCAAGCAGCTTCCATGGATTCATGCACTGGGCATGTCTTGGGAGAATAAAAGACAAATGACTCTGGACATAGGGAAAGGAAAAAAAAAACCAGAATGGGGGGAAAAAACCATGGAAGCTGCAGGTTTTGTCTACAAAATCCACCAAAAGCTGCAGCTTTTGTCTGGCCCTCTCCTCCTTGCAGCAATCCTGGGATTTGGGTAATCCCCAGGTGCTCAGGGGGGATTAGGGTGTGATCCCCCCAAAAATGCTCTGCTGCCACCTCAGACACAGCCTGGGGAGGCTCCAAGGAGCCGTTCCTGTGCCAGGGAGAAATTCCAGGGAAAACAAAAGGCTTCTGCTGCCTCCTTCCAACAATTCTGCTGTGCCAAAACCCGGCCCCAGAGCAGAGGAGCTGCTGGTTCAGCCTCAGTGCTCACCTTCTGCTCTGAGAGCAGGAAATAAAACACCCAGGAAAAGTGGAATATCCACATCAGGGAGCCAGGATCATAAACAGGAAACAAATAAAATAACCAGGAAAAGTGAAATATCCACGTCAGGGAGTCAGGATAACAAACAGGAAATAAATAAAATAACCAGGAAAAGTGAAATATCCATGTCAGGGAGCCAGGATAACAAACAGGAAATAAAATAACCAGGAAAAGTGAAATATCCACGTCAGGGAGTCAGGATCATAAGCAGGAAATAAATAAAATAACCAGGAAAAGTGGAATATCCACATCAGGGAGTCAGGATAACAAACAGGAAATAAAATAACCAGGAAAAGTGAAATATCCATGTCAGGGAGTCAGGATCAGAAGCAGGAAATAAATAAAGTAACCAGGAAAAGTGAAATATCCATGTCAGGGAGTCAGGATCATAAACAGGAAACAAATAAAATAACCAGGAAAAGTGAAATAACCATGTCAGGGAGTTGGGATCAGAAGCAGGAAATAAATAAAGTAACCAGGAAAAGTGAAATATCCACGTCAGGGAGTCAGGATAACAAACAGGAAATAAAATAACCAGGAAAAGTGAAATATCCATGTCAGGGAGCCAGGATCATAAACAGGAAATAAAATAACCAGGAAAAGTGAAATATCCATGTCAGGGAGTCAGGATCACAAACAGGAAATAAATAAAATAACCAGGAAAAGTGAAATATCCACGTCAGGGAGCTAGGATCATAAACAGGAAATAAAATAACCAGGAAAAGTGAAATATCCACGTCAGGGAGTCAGGATCATAAACAGGAAATAAAATAACCAGGAAAAGTGAAATATCCATGTCAGGGAGTCAGGATAACAAACAGGAAATAAAATAACCAGGAAAAGTGAAATATCCATGTCAGGGAGTTGGGATCAGAAGCAGGAAATAAAATAACCAGGAAAAGTGAAATATCCATGTAAGGGAGTCAGGATCATAAACAGGAAATAAATAAAATAACTGGGGAAAGTCAAATATCCCTGTCAGAGACTCAGGATTACAGCCTGACTGATCAGGGACAAAATGACCCCGAGGGGAACAACAAAAAAATCCAAATATGGAGACGTAAAAGGTGGGGCTGGAACATCAGGAATGAGAGGAAAATGGGAGGAGAGCACCTGGGGAACACCAAGGGGAGGATGGGGGAGAGGCAAACCCAATGTGGGGATGGATTAAACCCAACCAGGAGTGAGGGAAGGGAAGGGGGAAAGGGAAAGGGGGAAAGGGGGAAAGGGAAAGGAGGAATGGGAAAGGGGGAATGGGAAAGGGGGAAAGGGAAAGGGGGAAAGGGAAAGGGGGAAAGGGAAAGGGGGAAAGGGAAAGGGGGAAAGGGAAAGGGGGAAAGGGAAAGGGGGAAAGGGAAAGGGGGAAGGGGAAAGGGGGAAAGGGAAAGGGGGAAGGGGAAGGGGGAAAGGGGAAGGGGGAAAGGGGAAGGGGGAAAGGGGAAGGGGGAAAGGGGAGAGGGGAAGGGAAAGGACTTCTCCTTTTCTCCTAGGAAAAGGAGAAGGAAAAGGAGAAGGAAAAGGAACGAGCAGCTGAAGGAACACTGGAAGCCCAGCCCAGGATTACCAAACCATCCTCAACAGCACCAGGAAAATGGGGAGCTGTGAAAATGTGAAATTCAGCTGGGAAAATGGGGATACTGTGAAAATGTGAAATTCAGCTGGGAAAATGGGGATACTGTGAAAATGTGAGAAAATGGGGGTACTGTGAGCAGCTCCCCACTCCGTGCTGCAGAGGGGAGAGGAGATGAAAGGTTTTCCCTCTGAGCTGAGGTGAGAAGCACTCAAAATTCCACGAGGAGCTGCCAGGTACATAATGAGCAGATTTGAAGCTGCTCAGAGGAAGCAGCATCAGAGAGGGATGTTCATCACCCTGGGCAGGCCACACAAATTAAGAGGAGAGCAGAGCTGTGAATTACAATGAACAGAGACTAAATAGCTGCCTGGGTTGGATTAAAGGATTTAAATTGTCAGCTTGATGTATAATGAATGTGAAAAGCCAGCACTTAATTAAATGGCACATGATAGAATAACTTTGTTATGCTTTAAACTGCTTAAGTTATCAAAGTATTCCTTCTATTTCGCAATTGTTTTGCAGCTTTTCCCTCCCTGGTGAGATCCACTGAGACATTGGTCATTACCCCGTGTTCAGCTCTGGGGAAAGAGGGATTTTTTTTAAACTTTTACATTTTCTGTCGCTCTGTAATTTGAGTTTTCAATCGTGGCCAGTGGATTTTTAGCAGCTGAAGGTTGCAGAGCCCCAAGGATGAGCTTGAAGGATCCCACTGTCAACACCTCAAGACCAAACCCAGGAGATCTGAGGGTTCTTCTGACAGCCCAGACTCATCACCCCAAAAACGACCCCAATTAACCCTTCCCAATTAACCTGCTCAGGTGTGGAAGAGCTGAGAGAGCAGCCCAGGCCCAGCTCTGGTTTGTGCCAAGGGAAAAAAACCTTCATCCTCCTCACCAGCCTTGAGGAGAACACAGAAAATCTGTCCTGACACTGCTTTTTGGGGCCAGGAACCAACTTAATCCTCTCCAAGCTGGCAGGGAAAACCAAGGGAATCCCTCTGGGCAGAGTAAGGACAGTCAGGATGGAAATTAAACTTCAGAGACACAGGAGCCCCAGGAGGGCTCCTGAAGGCACCACGGAGAGCAGAAAGGCTTTAAAGGCTGATTTAAATCAATAAATTTGATTTACTTAATTAATTAAATTGATTAAATAAATAAAATTAATCAATAAATAATTTAATAAAATAAATTTGATTAAATAAATAAATAAATAAATAAAATTAAATAACTAAATTTGATTAAATAAATATTGAAATAAATAAAGCACTGCCCCATCCTGATGGGAAGAAATGCTGATAGCAAGGGATGTGACCACAAAGACTTTCAGAAAATTCTTTTTTATTTTTTCTTTCCTCATCCCAATTTATTTCTTTCCCTTATCTTCAATTTATCCCATTTATTTTTGCACAGATTTGTGAATCCTGGAATGGTTTGGGCTGGGAAGGACCTTAGGGTCCCCCTGCATTTTGGTGTCAGGAACCAACTTAATCCTCTCCAAGGCAAGGAAAACCAAGGGAATCCCTCAGGTCAGAGTAAGGATGGAAACCGTGAACCTCCCAAGGTTGTGTTGCTCATTCCAAAGGAAATTCTCCTAAATCCCAGAATTAGGAGCACAGGGGATGAGAGAGGAAGGATCCTCCCCTCACACACATCTGGAGCTGCCCCAGTGCCCCAAATCCCACAAAAAATCACTGATTTTTCCATAAAAAAAGGATAAAAAACAACCAGGGTACTCACAGCCTCTGCTATCCTTCCCAGGACATGTTCTGGAATTTTCCTGTAAACATCCAGAGAACCTCCTGCAGGAACAAACAGCACAGGACACATCAAGGCCTGAAGGCCCAAAGGTTTTCTAGGCCTTGGTTATTAATAAAAACATGAGCAAGTGATAAAATAATAATTGTGTCAGAAATAGCTGATCTTCCAAACCTCCCAAACTCTGCACAAACAGCACTTGGGGATCTTTTTTACCTGATTTTTGATTGGAGTGTTAATACTCAGAAAAAAAAAGCAAAAAAATGTCAGAAAACCTCCCAGTCACAGAGTATCAACATTAAAGAAAAATTGTGTGGAAAAATGTCCTGGGGATAACAAAATCATCCCAAAAAAGCAGATTTCAAGGTCCAAAGTATCCCAAAAACCTCCCAGTCACAGAATATCAACATTGAGGAACTCCAAACTGGAAAAATATTTTGGGGATAAAAAAATCATCCTAAAAAAGCAGATTTCAAGGTCCAAAATATCCCCAAAAACCTCCCAGTCACAGAGTAGCAACATTAAAGAAAAATTGTGTGGAAAAATGTCCTGGGGATAACAAAATCATCCCAAAAAAGTAGATTTCAAGGTCCAAAGTATCCCAAAAACCTCCCAGTCACAGAATATCAACATTAAAGAAAAATTGTGTGGAAAAATGACTTGGGGATAACAAAATCATCCCAAAAAAGATTTCAAGGTCCAAAGTATCCCAACTCTTCTCCCACCATTCTGTGGTATCCATATATATATATGTGGATATAATTTATATATAAAAATATATTGATATCCATGATCAAATGGATATAAATATCCAATTAATGGATATAAACAGCCATTTAAATGGGTATAAATAACCATTTTATATCCATGATCAAATGGCTATAAATACCCAATTAAATGGATATAAATAGCCATTTAAATGGATATAAATAGTCATTTTATATCCATGATTAAAATAATTTCCTCCTGACATAATTTATTTTTCAAAAATAAAACCTTGAATTAAATATTTTTTTCAACCAGAGTATCTGAGAGAACACCAGAAATGTGAGAAATAAAAGGAAAAACATGATTTTAAAAGGCAGAAAAAATGCACCATAAACCCTGAAGGGATCTACCCATCAGAAAGAAAGAATTTAACTCGTGGGTTTTTTGGTGTTTTGGGTTTTTTTTAATAAAACCTTGAGTAAAATACTTCTTTCAACAAGAGAAAAGTGGAAACAGGGTGCAGCCATCACTGGGAGGAAAGGAGAAGTGTAAAAAGGGAGAAATAAAATTTAAAACATGATTTTAACAGGGAGAAAACAAAATGCACCATAAACCCTGAAGGGCTTTACCCATCAGAAAGGAAGAGTTTAACTCATGGGGTTTTTGGGGGTATTTTTGGGATTTTTTTTTGGTGGTTTTTGTTTGTTTGTTTGGGGGTTTTTTTGTTGTTTTTTTTTTAATAAAATCTTGAATAAAATACTTCTTTCAACCAGAGAATCACAGAGAAAAGTGGAAACAGGGTGCAGCCATCACTGGGAGGAAAGGAGAAGTGTAAAAAAGGAGAAATAACATTAATAACAGATCATTTTAACAGGCAGAAAACAAAATGCACCATAAACCCTAAAGGGCTTTACCCATCAGAAAGGAAGAATTTAACTCATGGGTTTTTTTAATAAAACCTTGAATAAAATACATTTTCAACTAGAGAAATTTAACTCATGGGTTTTTTGGTTGGGTTTTTTTTTAGGTTTTTGGGGTTTTTTTTTTAATAAAACCTTGAATAAAATAAGTTTTCAACCAGACAATCTGAGAGAAAAGTGGAAACGAGGTGCAGCCATCACTGGGAGAAGTGTAAAAAGGGAGAAATAACATTAAAAATATGATTTTAACAGGTAAAAAACAAAATGCACCATAAACCCTGAAGGGCTTTACCCATAGAAAGGAAGAGTTTAACTCATGGGTTTTTTAGGGGTTTTTTTGGGGGTTTTTTGTTTGTTTGGTTTGGTTGTTTGTTTTTTTTTAATAAAACCTTGAATAAAATAATTTTTTCAACCAAAGAATCTCAGAGAAAAGTGGAAACAGGGTGTAGCCACCACTGGGAGGGAGGAGAAAGTGTAAAAAGGGAGAAATAAAAGTAAAAACATGATTTTAACAGGCAGAAAAAATGCACCATAAACCCTAAAGGGCTTTACCCATCAGAAAGGAAGAGTTTAACGCATGGGTTTTTTGGGGTTTTTTTCCTGGTGTTTTTTGTTTGGTTGGGTTTTTTTGTTTTTTTTTTAATAAAACCTTGAATAAAATAATTTTTTCAACCAGAGAATCACAGAGAAAAGTGGAAACAGGGTGCAGCCACCACTGGGAGAAGTGTAAAACGGGAGAAATAACATTAATAACATCATTTTGACAAGGAAAAACCAAAATATACCATAAACCCTAAAGGGCTTTACCCATAGAAAGGAAGAATTTAACTCATGGGCTTTTTGGTTTGTTTGGTTGGGTTGTTTTTTTATTTTTTTTTTAATAAAACCTTGAATAAAATACGTTTTCAAACAGAGAATCACAGAGAAAAGTGGAAACAGAGTGCAGCCACCACTGGGAGAAGTGTAAAAAGGGAGAAATAACATTAATAACATCATTTTGACAGGGAAAAAACAAAATATACCATAAACCCTAAAGGGCTTCACCCATAGAAAGGAAGAAGCTGCTCAATGATATTTAATGGGTTTGGGGATTTTTTTTCTCCCTGCCACCAAGTGAATTATTTGGGAGATCTTTCACATCTTGGTACTCATCTGAAGGGAATCTTTGTGGAAAACCTGGGAAATTCTTGAGGGAATCCTGGTGGGAGGAGCAGGCTCTGGCTCTGTGGGGAAATTTGGGAAGAGCCCCAGACACTCTGGGCCAGCATCTGCCACCCAAAGCTCCCTGCCAGAGGCCAGCGAGGCTCCCAACCTGCTGCCACCAGGGGATTCTCCTTGATTTTCCTCCAGGAATATCCCAAAATGCCAAAACCAGGCGCTGGGACAGCCCTGTAATTCCAGGTTTTGGGGTTGGGGATGGTTTTGGGGTGAGGAAGAAGAGGGGAAACAGGGAGGAACTCAGCAGAGAGCTGGGAAACAGCTGGGCTGGAAAATCATTCCTTGCCTGGTAATTAAGAGACGATTTCCACTGCAAACAGCCAGGACATTGGGTTAATAGATTTCTTGAAAGGAAAAGCTGTTTTGGCTATCAAAACACTACAAGGGAGGAACAGCTGTTTTGTCAGTGAGGACAGATTGCACGGGAGGCTCAAATATCAAACCACAAATTAAGGCTGCCTTTATTTCTCTTCTGTTTACATTTTCCATAAAAGTAAAGGGAAGTTTCATGCAGAATATCCCCCAGTCCCAATCCCAAACTGCTCTGGGGTTTTTTAACTACCTGCAATATTATTAATATTCCATATTTTTGAGTTTTACCATTGCATTTTACTCTACAAAAAAAAAAATCTTCATTTAATTACTTAGCAATCAAAAGCAAACTGGATTCACTACTCACCATCCATGAACTCTGTACACAATGAAATCCTGTTTTCTACAAAAAAAGCACCATAAAATCCTATGATATACGAGGAGTCACACTGGGAAAAGAGAGAGAGAAAAAAAAAAGCCACGAGGCTGTTTTAAAATCTGCTCCAAGAAAATTGAAGCAAGAAGAATTCCAAAGGTAAAATCCACATACCTTGTAAAGAATTTCTAACTCTGACATGATCTGCTTCTGGAGTTCCAGTGTGATGTCCAAGGGTATGACCTGAAACACAGAAATGCACAGAGTTCATGGAAAAGGGAAGTGAATTATCCAAAATAAAAATCCTGGAGATCCATGGACTAAGGATCCTTGTGGGATGACAAGAGAGGGAGGAAGAGGTGGAAAGAATATTTCAACAGGAAGGAAAATTTTCTCACCATCCCAACCCCTCAGCAGGACCAAAGCACCAGGGGCTGCAGCCAAAGTCAATAAATAAATTTCCAGGATTTTTAGGGCAAAACTTCTTAAAAAGGCACCAAAAATCAAATTTAACACAAAATTTTTACCACAATTCCTTGAAAACTCAATTATGAAGCTCTGCTTAACCAAACTGGACCCAGTGCTTTGAGCCAGGCTCAGTCTCCCCCACACCCAATTTAATTTAATTTAATTTAACACAACAATTGAATACTTTAAGCTAAAGGGAAGGCAAAATCCAGTCAGTTTTCTGAATCAGCAGAACAAACCTTGCAGGAATAGTGCTGACAGGACAGAAGAGAACACGGGGAGCCCATTTCCAAACACAGCACCCAAAATCTGTCTCCAGGAAAAAAAAAACCCATCAGCTGCCTCTTCCCTGAGCTGGCTCTGGGGTTATTTATAAAAGCTGTCACTAAAGGAAATTGTAAGTGGAGCACAGGGCTGCCAAGAAACGTTTAACACGCTTGTCCAGATCAATAATCATTTGCCAACAATATTCACTTCCATTTTTTTCTGGCCTGAAAACCTCAGGAATTCATCTGCTCTGGGATGTCACTGGTTGTGTTTGCTGAACATCACCAGAATTCCACCTTGTACAGGGGGGAAAATTCAAATTTTAGCTCAGGAATTTCTCTGTGCCCAGGATCAAAAATATCCCTGACATCCCCAAAAACCAGAATGAGGAAAGGTCCTAAAATCCCCAAAAACCAGGCCCAGAATGAGGAAAGGTCTGGGGCTCATTTGCATCAACCCTAATTACAAACATCCCAATAATGAGGATAATTACCTGGGAGAAGCAGAGTTTTTGCATTTCCAGAAGAATTACAAGTTTTTTGTTGTCTTGTGTAACTAAATCTATTTATTATCATTTTAAAAATGAATTAGGGGAGATCAGCCTCACCTTCTCTGCAGAATTATTTTATTTTTTAATCTTTTCTTTCACCTGGAAATGTGTGGCTTTGTGTGACCCCACCTGATGTCAAGGCTGGAGGAAACTTATTTATTTACAGCACAGAAAGAGGGAAAAAAAATATTTATATCCCACCTTAACCTGCATTTATCATCTCCTTTTGTATAGAATTTCCAAGCCTATTTTGCATGGGTAAAAAATTCCTGCAGGGATTCATGAGGTGAGTTTCTAGTAAGGGCTGGAACTGAGTTAAAGCGAAAAAAAAACAATCCCAAAAATCTCCTCAGAGTCATTGCTGCTGAGGATGAAGCTGTGAAGAAAGATTTGGATGCAAATTCCTGAAATCCTGGAATGGTTTGGGTGGGAAAGGACCTTGGAGTGATTTTCATTTCACCTTCCACTAACCCAGGGTGCTCCAAGCCCTGTCCAGCCTGGCTTTGGGACATTCCAGGGATGGGGAATCCAAAATTTCCACAGCTGAGGCAATGAGAGGGAACAAATATCAATTAATTAATTTATTAATTGGGTTTTTTTTTCCCTAAATCAACCCCTTTGTAAAAAACTTTGCAGCACTAATTATTATTTCCCTGCAATCAGCTCAGTGTTGGGCAGGGTGAATCAAGGGTCCAACCTGGGTGAGACAGGGAAGGATATTGAACCAAAAAAGGCATTTAAAAAATAAATTTAAATTACATGGAAATCCTCTGATCTTCCTGATCAAGCTGCATCTTCCCCAATAAAGTTTTTGCCCAAATTACAGCGATTTTGGAGCCCCAAAATCAGGCTCAGGGAAAAGAAACTTTGGAGAGACCAACCAGGCTGAGCTGCCAGCTCCAATCCAAGCAGTGAGTGACTGAATTATAATTCACTCCCTGCTCCATTGGAATTAGGCAGAGCCCATTAAAAAATCCAGAATAAATCCAGCAATTCATCACAGCCTGTCAGGGATGACTCTCTCCATTTGCTGCAGTGGCACTAAAGGGAAGCAGAGCAAAAATCCCAACTCAAATTCTGATATTCTGATTTAATTCCCTGCTTTAATCTGGGCTGGCATCTTTGTTTTTTACAGCTCTGAGGAAATTTGGGGCGTTGTGGGCAGAGCACAAGTGAGGAATAATCAAATGTTCCAGTGAAATTCCAGATAAGAGCAGTGGGAGAATGGCAAAAAGCCACTTTTCATCTGGATTTCCCCATTTAAATAGGAAAAGAGTTACTTGGGAAAAGGAATGAGGTCCTCTGGAGGTTAAAATTATATAAAATATGGAATTTGGTGCATTTTGTTATTGATTATTAGCAGTGGGTGCATTATTTACCAGCTGAAAGTGTTTTATTCAACAGGTCTTTGGTTATTTGTGCAATTAAATCTGTATATTATCATTAAAATTAAAAAAACCCAGAACTCTGCTTTTCTAGGACAGGTCTGAGGCTCAGAATTCAAGATTTTTTTCCATTTAAATAGGAAAAAGTTATTTGGGAAAAGGAATGAGGTCCTCTGGAGGTTAAAATTATATAAAATATGGAATTTGGTGCATTTTGTTATGGATTATGAGCACTGGGTTGATTATTTACCAGCTGAAAATGTTTTAATCAACAGGTTATATTGTGCAATTAAATCTGTATATTATCATTAAAATTTTAAAAAAAGCAGAATTCTGCTTTCCTAGGAAAGGTCTGGGGCTCAGAATTCAAGATCTTTTTCCATTTAAATAGAAAAAAGTTACTTGGGAAAAGGAATGAGGTCCTCTGGAGGTTAAAATTATATAAAATATGGAATTTGGTGCATTTTGTTATGGATTATTAGCAGTGGGTGCATTATTTACCAGCTGAAAGTGTTTTATTCAACAGGTCTTTGGTTATTTGTGCTATTAAATCTGTATATTATCATTAAAATTAAAAAAACCCAGAACTCTGCTTTCCTAGGAAAGGTCTGAGGCTCAGAATTCAAGATTTTTTTCCATTTAAATAGGAAAAAGTTACTTGGAAAAAGGAATTAAGCCCTCTGCAGGTTAAGGTTCTATATAAAATATGGAATTTGGTGCATCACTGAGGGATTTTGTTATGGATTATGAGCACTGGACTGATTATTTACCAGCTGAAAGTGTTTTAATCAACAGGTTTTTGGTTATCTAAATTTAGTGTAACTAAATTTGTATATTACCATTTTAAAAAGTCCCAAACTCTTTTCCCATGAAAGGTCTGGGGCTCAGAATTCAAGATTTTTTTCCATTTAAATAGGAAAAAGTTACTTGGAAAAAGGAATTAAACCCTCTGCAGGTAAAGGTTCTATAAAATATGGGAAATACACATAAAATATGGGAAATATATATAAAATATAGAATTTGGTGCATCACTGGGGGATTTTGCTATGGATTATTAGCACTGGGTTGATTATTTACCAGCTGCAAGTGTTTTAATCAACAGGTTTTGGGTTGTCTTGTGTAACTAAATCTATTTATTATCATTTTTAAAAGTCCCAAAAAGCAGAAATCTGCTTCCCCAGGAAAGGTCTGGGGCTCAGATTTCAAGATCTTTAAGCAATATTCCATAAGCTACATTTAAAAATTTACCTTTTTTTAGATCACCAACTATTAATTGGAATTGCATGAATTCACCAATTTATTTTTCCAACTCTCCACTGACAAAATGGTCAAATTGAGAAAAATCTGATACATTGAAAAATCAAAAATTTTTGGGCTTATTTTTGTACAGATGAATTATTAATAATTTCATTTACAAGTTTAATTTAATTAACAAATTGCATCCAAGAGCTGCCACACTGGTGCTATTATTTTATTCTAGTTTTAAGTGAATTTCAGAGAAAATTGGGATTTTTCTGACCACAAAATTCTACAAACTCCAGGTTTAATCCAAACAAGGAACCCAACTTGGAAACAGCCATGGAAATATCAAAATCTGGGATTTTTAGGCAATTCCCTGGGGAAGAATCCTGAATTTTGGGCATCTGAGCTCATTGGGAATAAATAAAGGAATAAATAAAGAAATATTTTTCCTGTAAATAAATAAATTAATGCAATAAATCAAATTGAGAACCAAAAATCAGAGGAAAGGGAAGGAAAGCAAGGAAAGGCAGAAAAAAAACCTGGAAAAAATTAAAATATTTGGAATTTCTTACCTTCACTGCCAGGATTTTTCCACTGCGGACATGGTAAGCCCTGGGTGAGGAAAAAAAATTCAATAATTTGAAAATGAATTTTACCTCGTAGATTTTATGCAAAGCCAATTTTATCCAGCATTTCTAAAGGAAAACTGGGGAAAACAAAGGATAAAAAAATATTTTTGATTTATCAAGGTTTGTATCTTTATTTTTAATATAAAATATACACATTGAAAGCTTTGATACAGCTGAAAAATTAACTATAAATGGGAATTTAATAGAATTATTTATCTAAAATTAAGTCCAACTTTAAATCTTTGAGTCCAACCTTGAATTTATCCATTTTTCCATTTTCTTTCAATGGAATTAATTAAGATTATCACCATTATTCAGAATTTTCATGGAAAATCAGGATTATCTCACCAATTTGCCAGTCCTGTGGGGATCTCCAGAGACACCAATTAAACTGAATTAAAACAAATTATGGCAAATTCTTTCTCAGAACTTAAGGCCCCACAGAAAAGAGCAGCAAAATTCAATTTCTGCATTTATTTTATCTGCATATAAACATAGAAAGAATTATTGCTGATGGTCACATGTAACCAAAATAATTTTCCAGGATATTTTTCTTAATTTCTGAGGAGAAACACCCAAAATTGGCCATTTAACAATGACTCGAATATTTCTAACCACGACCACGTGAGGAAATAAAGGAAGAGAAAAAAAAACTCTCCACAAAAATCCAATTTTTTTGCATAAAAAAAAAACATTAAAGGTTTTCCTCTTCACTGGTTTTACTGTCTCGCCCTGATTTAATGCAGGGATGTGGCACTAACTTCAGAGAATTCCAATATTTTACCTCTCTGTACCTCCAGCAATTATTACTGGAAAAAAAGGAAAAAAAGCTTTAATAGTTGGGGTTTTTTTGGCATGTAAAATCACCCACTGACAGGGCAAAAATGTCATTTAATCTTATTTATAACCCTGAGCATTCCTCTAATTTCTGGTAATGGCTTGGAAATTCCTAAAAACTTCACCTTCATTTAGTAATTCTTGGATGAACATTTATGTAGCAGAGTGGCACCAGATTTTAGGGGGGAAAAATACCAGAGTTTAATGAGGCAGAGGGGAAAATTCAGTGTAGAAAATGAGATTATCCATGAGTTGAATCCATGAGCTCTGGAGATGAATCAACAGTGGGAAAACGTCCTGGGTTGAAGATGAGCAGGAATGAGGGATGAAAAAAATTGGGAAAAGATGCTCCATGTCTGTTGGATTCACAGGGCCCAGAGTGGACAGGTTAATTAGCTCGTCAGGAAAGCTGATCATTTTCAACCCTAATTTCTGGTACTGGCTTGGAAATTCTTAAAAACTTCACCTTCATTTAACAATTCTTGGATGAACATTTATGTAAGAGTGATACCAGATTTTAGGGGGGAAAAAGTAGAGTTTAACAAGGCAGAGGGGGAAAAAATCAGTGTAGAAAACGAGATTATCTGTGAGTTGAATCCACGAGCTCTGGAGATGAATCAAAGGTGGGAAAACATCCTGGGTTTAACATGAGCAGGAATGAGGGATGAAAAAAATTGGGAAAAGATGCTCCACGTCTGTTGGATTCACAGGGCCCAGAGTGGACAGGTTAATTAGCTCGTCAGGAAAGCTGATAATTTTCCACCCTAATTTCTGGTACTGGCTTGGAAATTCTTAAAAACTTCACCTTCATTTAACAATTCTTGGATGAACATTTATGTAAGAGTGATATCAGATTTTAGGGGGAAAAACCAGAGTTTAAAAGGCAGAGGGGAAAAATCAGTGTAGAAAATGAGATTATCCATGGGAACTTTGATAGAGCTGAATCCATGACTCCATGAGCTCTGGGGATGAATTAAGAGTGGGAAAACATCCTGGGTTTAAGATGAGCAGGAATGAGGGATGAAAAAAATTGGGAAAAGATGCTCCACATCTGTTGGATTCACAGGGCCCAGAGTGGACAGGTTAATTAGCTCGTCAGGAAAGCTGATCATTTTCCACCCTAATTTCTGGTAATGGTTTGGAAGTTTCTAAAAAATTCATCTTAATTTAATAACTCTTGGATGAACATTTATGCAACAGAGTGGCACCAGATTTTGGGAGGGAAAAAACCAGAGTTTAACAAGGCAGAGGGGGAAAAAATCAGTGTAGAAAACGAGATTATCCATGAGTTGAATCCATGAGTCCAAGAGCTCTGGGGATGAATCAAGAGTGGGAAAACTCTTGAAAACTCTTAAACTGAGTGGGTTTAAGATGAGCAGGGAAATAAGGGATGAAAAAAATTGGGAAAAGATGCTCCACATCTGTTGGATTCACAGGGCCCAGAGTGGACAGGTTAATTAGCTCGTCAGGAAAGCCGATCCTTTTTCCATGGCCCAGCTCTCCCGTTTCCGAGCGAATTAAAAGGCAAGCCTTGATGATTTAATTATGACGCTCGCCAAGTCATCCGTGGAAGTTTGGGTTGGGTTTCCAGCAGAGGGCAGATCCCTGGTTTGGTTTACAGAGCACTGACAGCACCGATTGAACATTTAATTATCGCTGGGAATTGGATCACAAAGGAGCAGGGAGCGCTGGGCCGCGGCCTTTGGGATGCCAGCAGGGCAGGAATTTGTTTTCTCCAGGCTGAGGCAGCAGCTCAGTTGTCCTGCCCTTGCCCAGCACAACAATAGCTGTAAAGTGATTAATGGAGCTGCAATGGGAGCTTTGGTTACACCAACAGACAACCCTACACCTCTGCCGTGCTTTAATTAACGGCCAACGCTTCCAATTAGGCTGGAGTTGCTGCAGTAATTACCCCTTCCAGGAGTGGGGAGGGAAAAAGGGTTGGTCTTGGATGTTCTGTGGGATTGGGAGGTGGAATTGGTCATTTTGGCTGCAGTCAGCAGCACAAAATCCTGGATTTCATCCCTTTCTGCAGGTTCTGAGGGATGAGCTAAAAAAATCCTGCATGATAATGAGCACAGCGTGAGGAGAACCAGAGTTTTGGTCAACCCATGGATGTCCATGAGGATTCAAAGTTCCTAAAAACTTCACCTTCATTTAGTAACTCTTAGATGAACATTTATGTAAGAGAGTGGCACAAACTTCTAGGGAGAAAATATCAGAGTTGAATGAGGCAGAGGGGGAACAAATCAGTGCAGAAAATGAGATTATCCATGAGTTGGATCCATGAATCCACGAGCTCTGGGGATGAATCAAAAGTGGGAAAACATCCTGGGCTCAAGATGAACAGGAATGATGAGGGATGAAGAAGTTGGGAAAAGATCCTCCACAACAAATATTCCTCACTTCAGGGTCATCTCCCAGATTTTGGTGGCACCTCCAGAAGCCAAGCAGCCAAACTCATCATTGCAGAACCAGAGAAAAGCAGCAAAATCCCAAAGGTTCCCCAGCAACATTTCAGGGAACGCACCTAAAATCTTCCAGGATGGCAGGAAAATTCCTACAAACCAGCTCAAAGCAGCTCCCCAGTGCCAGGGATGGCTTGGAACAGTGCCCAGGGGATGCTCAACACCAAGCTGGGTTTTGGGGGATCTCCCTCACCCCTCCGGGCACAGGAGGCAAACACAGAACCCTGGAATGGTTTGGGTGGGAAGGGACCTTAAATCCCATCCCATCCCATGGGCAGGGACAATTCCCAGTGTCCCAGGGTGCTCCAGCCTGGCCTTGGACATTCCCAGGGATCATCTCCTGGTGGGAAGTGACCCAGAGCTTGTTTGACACCATCACCAAGGAAAGAACAGCGACTCCAGCACTGCCTGCCTGGAAAACTCCACTGGAGAACAGAAATTTCCATTTCTCCCTCCTCATTCCCACCAGAATCCATCACAACCAACAGCTCCTGGGCAAGACTGGCACAGTTGTGTCAAATATTTCATTTCCCTTGGCTATAAACCACATCCCCAGAGACTGAAAGGCCTGAAAGGCCCCACACGAACCAAATCCTTCAGCAGAATTTTGTCTCCTCCACTCTGGGAAAGCAGAACGTCCCTCAGGGGTGGTGTGCCCAAAATCTGGGTTATTTTGGGGAATAAATAAGAGAGATGGTGTGGGAGCAAGCAAAGCCCTCCAGCTAAGGCAGGAAAACTCGTGATGGACTGCGGAGAGTCCCTTGTGTGCCAGAAAATCAAAATCAATATCAGGGAAAACTGGAATAGGGCTTTGGGGGATCTGCAGCTCCTCAGCATCTCTCCCCCAACCCCGGACAGGAAAGCAAATTAAAAACTGGGAGCATCAGAAGCAGCTGGTTTGTGTTTGAAGGAAAAAATTGAAAAGAAATCCACATTGCCTGGTTGGTTTTTCCTGAGGTAAAGACAACCAGGGAGGAATGTCAGTGCTTTGGGTTCTTCATAGAGGAAACCACTGCCCATCCTAATATTTAATGCTAAAAACTTTGTACACTGAATATGATGAATTCCTACTCAACACAGAAGGAAAATAAACCCAATTTAAGAGAAAATGCAGCAGACACTTAATAAAGAGTGAATAAAATCTTCATAAAAAGCTTAGATGGCAAACAAAACACTTCTCTCTCCTTCCATTTGCTCAAACCAACAATTTTCTCTCTTCCCTGTGAGGAATTTTCCCTAAAGCTCAGTGGGAGCTGCTGTGGCTGTGGGATAATTCCTTCCAGGACAAGCAAAGAACCAACTACAGGCTGCAACCTGCAGGCAACCTTAAGGGAAACACCAATTTTCAATTTTTTTCCCTTAATTTTTAATTGCAAACGTGTGAGTGACACAACAGCAGCCACACCACGAGCAGGGGCTGAGCTTGCAAAGATCCCTGAGCTTTTTTCCAGCAGCTTTTTCCCATCAAACACAGCAACTTCTCACTGCAAACTGAGTTCAGTGTTATGTTAAAACTCAAAAGAAATGTGATCTCTACCTAGGTGCCAAATTTATGATAAGAATGGCACTGAAGGAACCTGGAGCAGCACAGGATCTGCCTCCTCTGGCCACCAGGATAAATCCTTTCATTTTTCCCCACGATAACCACAATTTCTAATCAATAAGCCATTCCTTGGCAAGCCTGAAGGATTCAAGGGGAAGCCATGACCTGTCTGCTGTGCCAATGAGCCCGTCAGAAATATCACCAACATCAGCAGATATGACAAAGTGATGAAGTGCCCCAGGGAGCCAGCACTGAGGGGCTGCAGGATCCAGGCATGCAGAGCTCCCCTCCAGCCCAGGGAAACCTCAGTGCCACAGGGGACAAGGGACAGGACACAGGGAATGGCTTCCCACTGCCACAGGGAACAAGGGACAGGACACAGGGAATGGTATCCCACTGCCACAGGGCAGGGTTTGGTGGGATTTGGGGAGAAATTCCTCCCCAGGATGGAGATTCTTGCCTGTCCCAGTGCTGCTCCTTTCTCCTGATGTCCACCTGAATTTCCTGAGGTGCCACAGAGTAAAACCAGAAGTGAATATTTTGTTTCCTTTCTCCAACTCGTTTCCTTCACACCTTGGCATGAATCCATCACCCACGTTTGTTCAGAACAGCAAAACATCATTTCCCTCAAAAATATGGAAAATATCATCTCATCCCCTCAGAGTTTGCTCTCAACACTGCACTGAGGAGCTGCAGAGGAAGCTCTGCAGAACCACACACCAAAGGTCTCTGGGGCCATGGCAGATTATTTCCAAACAGAAATAAAAGCTTGGAGCTTCTTATTTGAGCTCAAAAGCAGCCAGGAAAAGCTGTGCTTGCTGCCAGCAGCACCTTCAGACGTGAGGGCACAGAATGAGCCAAACTGGACATGGATGAGAAATAACCAAGAGCAAAAAGCTGTGTCAGAGTCAGCCCTGCAGGACACCAGAGCCAGCCACCAGCTGCAAACTCCACACAGCAAATCACCCAACATTTGCTCATTTTTTTCCCTTTTTTCCTCATTTTTTTTGGCCTGGTGCTGCCCCTGTCTGTCGTGCTGCTGGTCAGAGCAGTGACAGGAGCGTCACGTACTCCCAGGGCCATCTAAAGAAAGAAATTCAAATTGTTTCTAGGAAATAACCACTTTGCCAGTTGCTGCCTCCTGCAATAGCGAGCACATTAGCCTGACTCTGTGGCTGTTAAATCAGGGAAGCCAAAGTGCACAGCAGTTGGAAAAAGGAGCTTTTATGGGGCTGTGCTGGTTCACAGCACAACCTCCCCTCCCTGAAATGCCACCGCAGATGCTTGAGCGCTGATTGCAAAATGATTTGCTGGGGAAGTGGCAAACAAACAGCAAATAGTGATGCCTGAATGTTTAAACTTGTGAAAAAGAGCACAGTTGGCAGCACAGGCTGCATAAAGGAGATGCTGAGCAGCTTAACCCAGCTCGGTGCTGGAATCTGAGCACTGGGAGTGAGGGTCCCTCACCTCTCTGAGGTGGAAGCTGCTCCTCTTCCCATCTGTCACCACCCCAATGAGCCTTCCTCCCCTCCTGCAGCCAAACCTTCAGAAATGGGATCTGTGCTGGTGCCTGGAGTTTGAGCTTTGATGTATTTCAGGCTCTGTGCTGCCCAGGGCGCAGCTCTGAGCTCACAGTCAGTGTCACTCAGCTCTCTGCACACAGCAGGGACACAAAACAAATCCTTGTCCTGCTGCACACCAAGGACAACTTTCAGCCCAACAGCACAAACAAGGGTGGCTGGAGGGAGGAACAAGGATGGGACCTCACA
This sequence comes from Acrocephalus arundinaceus, assembly GCA_021534815.1. NCBI lineage: Eukaryota > Metazoa > Chordata > Aves > Passeriformes > Sylviidae > Acrocephalus > Acrocephalus arundinaceus. The sequence goes on from JAJEOU010000095.1 coordinate 367,324, forward strand.
ACCTGGAGCTGGAATTGGAGAATTAAACCCCAACAAGCAAATGGGCCAAAACTTATAAAAGTGTCAGACCTCGTGACTGGTCAGCCATTTTGTGACCATTTTGGGTCCATTTTGTGACCTTTTTGGGTCCACTTTGGGTGTAGCCCCAGCCAGGCTCTTGTCCTGCCCAAGGTGTATCCTAAAGGCCTTTCAATAAATATTTACTTTATTTTCTAGCTCTGTCCAGCCTCTGTTCCAGCTCAGCCCTCCCAAGGCATCACTCCACCCCACTGCAGGTCAGTCCCCATTCCTGAGGCCTGGAATGAAGATGGAGCTTGAGCAGAGAGTGGTGCCACCAGCACCCACACCAGGAGCACCCACAGTGCCCCAGGAGCACCCAGAGCAGCTCCAGCCCCAGGAATGGATTCACCTGCTGCAAGGACAAAGGACAGCAGAGCAGCCATGAGCTCTGACTGATGTGTGCTGTTATCTCATGAGGCAGAAAGCCTGGAGTGAATCCATCACAATTTTAGGAAAGAAAAATATGAAACAACAGAGGGTGAGCCAAAAAAAACTACATCACCTTCTTTGGTGGCAGGAATTAAGATGCCAACATGAGAGGTTGTTCAGCCTGGAGAAGTGAAGGATCCAGGGAGAGCTCAGAGCCCTTTCCAGAGCCTAAAGGGGCTCCAGGAGAGCTGGAGAGGGATTTGGGACAAGGGATGGAGGGACTGGACAGAGGGAATGGCTTCCCACTGTCAGAGGGAATATTGGGCAGGAATTCCTGCCTGGGAGGGTGGCAGGCTCTGGCCTCTCACCCCAGCTCACTTCACTGCTAACAAGCACAAACTCCCATTTTCCGCTCGCTTCATCTTCCCAGCTATGGACATCCAACACAAACAAAACAACTTTAATTTAAGAATCATCCAGTTTCTAATTAAACAGCCACAGGCAGCTGGCTGGATACATTTTAATCAGTTTCAGTAACGTATTGATTGGATACTGAAGCTTAAAAATTAAAAGTAAAAAGATGACCGGGGAATTGTCCCATCTCAGCCCAACACTAGAACCCTCTGTAAATAACTCCTCTTTTAACCATCAGCTAAATGAACACTTCAATACTGCACTACAAAGTCTTCTGCAAAATTACTTTAACTAACAAGCAGAAATTTATCAGCTTCAGCCAAAATCAATGCCGAAATCAATTTGAACACTGGTTGTGTCTAAAGGGGCTCATTGGCAATTTAGGGAAATTACACCATGTAAATGCCTGTGCTTTAATTGAACAGTTTCATCAACTAGGCTGTGATTGCTGTCCATTCATTTATTTACTTTCACTGCAGCTCCCACTCTGCAGAGGGAAGGGTTTTGTCAGGCTCCAAGGAGGTATTTTATCTTCATTTTATGCACTTTTGTGCATAACAGATTTTATGAGGTGGCCAAGCACCAGCCAGGGTGATGGGCAGTGAGTGACCAGTGAGCACTGGTCAGTCCTGTTTGAACCACACTGGAATGACAGAAAATCCAGTGGGACATTCCTCACCCAGCCACCTATTGCTGTCCCAACACCTTCAGTGGGACTAAAAATAAAACCAAACATGAGAAGCAGAAAACAAATGCACGGGAAAGGAAATGAAGGGAAATGCCTCCACAGGAATTAAGGGAGGTGCAATTTTAAGGTTTTAAAGGGTCAAAGATGTGTTTGAGTGACAAACAAATCACTTAACGTGCCTGTGATCCTTCCCTGAGCTCCAGGCTGGTGGAGAAAAGGTTGGGAGAACCTTCTCTGAATGTGTCTGTGATCCTTCCCTGAGCTCCAGGCTGGGACAAGCACTGTGGAGAGAAGGTTGGGAGAACCTTCCCTGAATGTGTCTGTGATCCTTCCCTGAGCTCCAGGCTGGGACAAGCACTGTGGAGAGAAGGTTGGGAGAACCTTCCCTGAATGTGTCTGTGATCCTTCCCTGAGCTCCAGGCTGGGACAAGCACTGTGGAGAGAAGGTTGGGAAAACCTTCCCTGGGAGTCACCCCCCAGGGAAGCTGGGTCAGCTCCAGGCTGGGGATCTGCAGCTCCATTCCTGCTCCTGTCACTGCTCTGCTGCCTTGGGAAGTGATTTCACCTCTGTCTCCATTTTCCTCTGCCAAAGGACCAAGGTAATCTGTGCATTAAAGTGTTTTAAAAAGAGGCAAAGGCCAGTTCTTGTGGTACACACCTGCTGGAGAAGAGAAGAATCCAGGGAGACCTTGGAGAACCTTCCAGAGCCTAAAGGGGCTCCAGGAGAGCTGGAGAGGGACTGGGACAAGGCACAGGACACAGGGAATGGCTTCCCACTGCCACAGGGCAGGGATGGATGGGAATTGGGAAGGAATTCCTGCCTGGGAGGGTGGGGAGAGGCTGGGCTGGAATTCCCAGAGCAGCTGTGGCTGCTCCTGGATCCCTGGAATGTCCCAGGCCAGGCTGGATGGGGTTTGGAGCAGCCTGGGACGGTGGAAGGTGTCCCTGCCCATGTCAGAGGGTGGAATGGGATGAGCTTTAAGGTCTCTTCCAACCCAAACATTCCAGGATTCTGTGATACTCACATGGAAAACCAGCAACAAAGGACCAGAGGAGAGGAACAGCTCTGCCAAGATTTGTGCTGCATTCCCACAACATCTGAGGTGTTTTCAAGAACAAACTGGGACTCCAGAGCTCCTTCCTGACAGCACCCCTGCCCTGCTCTGGGATAAACCAGGAGAATCCAGCCTTGCTCAGCCACAGCTCCTCACAGCAACAGCAAATTCCAGTTTTCCCATCATCATCCCAGCACACCACCTGAACCTTCCCACAAAACTCCTCCCCAGCAGGGCCAGAGGATGCTCAGCTCTGTCCCAGGGCAGACTCCAGGCTGTGGAGCAGCTCCCAGCTGTCTCCCACACTTCCCATGTGCTAATGGGGCACCCCAAGGCTGCCTGAGACAGGGAATGAAGGGAAGGGCAGATGCTGGAACAGAATTGCTGCAGGAAATGGCTCAGACAAATTAAGCTCCCTCATTTCTCCCTGTTTCCCAGGCTATCCAATTTTTGGGGTGGGACATCATCCACAGCCACTTCTCTCCCAATTACTCAACTTCCAAGTGAAGCCTTCTGCTTCCACAGCGTTTTGTTGAGATGGGAGCTGATGTTCCCATTCCTTCCCTCTCTCCCAGATCCTGGTAACTCCCAAATTAATTAGGGCATCATTGGGGCTTTATGGTTACTTTTTCCTTTATGCTCCTGCTGCTGGAGACTCACACAGAACCCATGGGGTTATAAAACCTCACTGTAAAAGAAACCCCAGGAGGCTGTGCCATGCCCTAAACAGAGTTTAGGACATCTCACTTCTCCTTGAAAAACTAACACTAAAAAAAACATGAACTAAGAATAAAATAAGAATAAATCTTTCATTTTGCTTCTGTAAAAATAAATAGTGATGCTTTACACACATCATGTGAAGAAGACATGACAGAGCAATTATTTGCTAGAGAAACACTTCTACTTTACCATATTTAGGTTCAAAATATACAAAACTAATTGAGGTCTAAATAATTTAATGAAAAGCACATCCAGACATTCCAAAGCAAATCCTTCACCTGAAGAAAATCTCCTCAGAGAAGTCTCTGCAGCCATGGATTGAGCCCAAAGGTGCAGCACAAAGCAAATCCTTTAAATGTCTTTTGGACTGGCCAGTGAAGGACTTGTTCCCCCAAAAAAATCAATTTAAACAAATCTTCCCCACACAGATGTTTGGGAAGAGCTTAAATTGTGCATTCTCCACCTCACCACCATAAAACAGTTGGGCAGCTGAGTTTCAAAAAATGCACAAAATTGGATTTAAATACTCCATTCCAGTGGAAATCAGAGTAAATGACACAACCTCCAGCAAACAGGAGAGGGGCACACTCAGGTGCTTTGGTACAGCAGATTTTTAACCTTTTCTTGACAATCTTTACCCAAAACAGGGCACACTCAGCCAGCTGAGCAGCACTGCAAGAATTCCTGCTTTCTGCTGGAATGTTCAATAGACACTTTGGGCTTGTTTTCTATTTTCTCACATATTTTTGAACATGCAAGCAGCCAAGAAGCAAAGCTAATTAACTGGTTTTTGCCGTATCTAACACGAGAATTTTTATCGTTCCTTAATTAAGCAAACACTGGATCAAAAGGTAGGGGCAGAATAAGATGTCAAAGAACTATAAAATCCTTTCTTTTTAGAACAGGAAAAAAAAAAAACATTTAGATTCAGCAAGTTCCCTCTAGAAATATTGCTATAAAGTATTGATTTTTTTACCAGGCTCAATTGACTGAAAAGTTGTTTGTATAGCAATATTGGCCGAGCCAATATAGTGGAACAATTTTGCTCCACGCAGTAATCAAGTGTATTTCTAAAGTATAATTATACTGTCATAAAAATAAAGCTAAGACACCTCTTCTCCCAGCCATAAACCACTGGCAGCTGTAAAGAACCCAAATAAACGAAATCCATTTTCTAACTAAACATAGTCTTCCAAAGAGAACAAGCCCACCACCAGCCAGGAGAGTGGGGGGAGCAGGAGAAGTGATCAATACTTCAATCTCAATAAACTATTCCAATAGTGCCTCATTCCCATGGAAAAAAAGAGAGGCTGGAAAATTCTTTTTTTTTTTTTGCTCAACCACTGGGAATATTTCATTGCTGTAATGGATGTGGGTTAGGATAAAGAGCTGGGGAGAGAGGGGGGAGTTAAAAATAAATAAAAAAGCAAGATAAGGACAACAAAAAGATAAAAAGGAGAGTGTAGCCAGGCTTGTTGTTCAGCTGCAGATCGATCCTCCCCATGCTGGAGAGGGAAACAGCCCAACCTCTGCAATTCATTTCACCTGACAAATGTCCATTGATTTACTGGGATAAAATGGCTGTGGGCTGCTCTCTGTGGCTGGGCCAGTGCAGCTACCTGCCAGGCTTCCAGCTGGAATTCCTCATTCTCTGCTGGACAGGGACAACTGGGAACTTTTTGGGAAGTGGGGATTGCTCCAAGGTAGGAGGGCTGGAGCTTCTCTGCTCTGGAGCCAGGCTGGGAGAGCTGGGAATGGTCACCCGGAGAAGGGAAGGATCCAGGGAATCCTCAGAGCCCTTCCAGGGCCCAAAGGGGCTCCAGGAGAGCTGGGAATGTTCCTCTGGAGAAGGGAAGGATCCAGGGAATCCTCAGAGCTCCTTCCAGGGCCTAAAGGGGCTCCAGGAGAGCTGGGAATGTTCACCTGGAGAAGGGAAGGATCCAGGGAATCCTCAGAGCCTCTTCCAGGGCCTAAAGGGGCTCCAGGAGCACTGGGAATGTTCACCTGGAGAAGGGAAGGATCCAGGGAATCCTCAGAGCTCCTTCCAGGGCCTAAAGGGGCTCCAGGAGAGCTGGGAATGTTCCCCTGGAGAAGGGGAGGATCCAGGGAATCCTCAGAGCTCCTTCCAGGGCCTAAAGGAGCTCCAGGAGAGCTGGAGAGGGACTGGGGACAAGGGATGGAGGGACAGGACACAGGGAACGGCTTCAGAGAGGGAAAGTGGAGGTTTTGATGGGATATTGGGAAGGAATTCCTGCCTGGGAGGGTGGGCAGGCCCTGCCACAGGTGCCCAGAGAAGCTGGGGCTGCTCCTGGATCACTGGAAGTGTCCAAGGCCAGCTTGGATGGGGTTTGGAGCACCCTGGGATAGTGGAAGTTGTCCATGCCCATGGCAGGAATGGAATGGGATAAACTAAATTCCCTTCCAGCCCAAACCACTCAAGGATTTAATGATAATGTGTAAAATACCCACAGAATCAGTGCCCATTCCCTGGACAAGGCTGGAGTGACTCCTGTACTGCAGGAGCTCTGAAGTCACTGCAGCTGCTGACTTTAAATAAGAACAGGATAAAACCAAACACAGAAACACTTCCCTGACACAGGAGGGGGCTCCTGCCTTGCCAGGGAAGATTTTCCCTCTCCCAGAGTGCAGGGAAGTGCCACAGTCCCCACTGCAGGCAGGGGATCCCAGCCCCACACCTCCAGACACACAGGATGGTGCCCAACATCCAGCTTTACACCCCTTGTATCCAAATTCCCTTTTATTCAACCCTTTTTATCCAAATTCCCTTTTATTCACCCCCTTTTACCCAAATTCCCTTTTATCCACCCCTTTTTATCCAAATTCCCTTTTATTCACCCCCTTGTATCCAAATTCCCTTTTATTCACCCCCTTGTATCCAAATTCCCTTTTATTCACCCCCTTGTATCCAAATTCCCTTTTATTCACCCCCTTGTATCCAAATTCCTTTTTATTCACCCCCTTGTATCCAAATTCCTTTTTATTCACCCCCTTTTACCCAAATTCCCTTTTATTCACCCCCTTGTATCCAAATTCCCTTTTATTCACCCCTTTTAATCCAAATTCCTTTTTATTCACCCCCTTGTATCCAAATTCCCTGATGAACCCTCTGTGCCTCTTCACCTGACACCACCAAGTCACTGTCTGAGCTCTAAAGCTCAACATTCCCTCTCATATCTACCATAAAATCAGAAAATAACACCATTTCCTCAAGTTCTAGGAATATCCTTCTCCAAGAAAATATCCACGAGATTCCTGAACCACCTTCCACCCTTCAAGGCCAACCTGATTTTAGGAGTCCACCCCAATCCTGCATTTCCTCCTTGGAGGCTCTGCAAGTCCATTTCCACCAAACCTTCAGCAAGGAAGGAGCTGTTTTGCAATGCTGGCAGCCAATTAGAAACTAAACTAAATGCACCGTGGCTTTTAAAACATTTTAGGAGGGAGAGGAAAAAAAAAATGAAATGTTAATATCCAAGTGAAAATGTCTAAGGTATAAACAAAACCCTAATGGGATGCTGGGTTACTGTATATGGTAAATAGCTCTCTGGAGGAAACCTTTATTACTCCCTCAGGGCTTTCTGACAAAGTATGGATTTCTTAATTCCCACTGGAATATTTTTCATACCCCACTGCAGACTATTAAGTCCCAGATATTAAATTCTGGAGTTTAAACTTTGCACGATGCATAAGAAGGAGTTGTCTCAACAAGGACGGTCTCATCTGTGCTATTTAAAGTTTTATGATATTAAAATTAATCCTGGCTGCAGGGTAGGAGCTTCAATGGCAGAATTTGGGGGAGTTTGTGAGGCAGCAAAAGGGGGTGAGGGATTCTGATGGGGCAGAGGAGGGCACTGGGGTCACTGGTGTCACTGGTGCCACCACATCCCACTGTTGTCATTCCCATTCCAGCAGGAATCCCAAATCCTGGAGGCCAACCCACGATGCCCCAGGACATCCCAAATCAAACCTTCAACTTGTCACCCAAAAAAGATCCAAAGCTGTGTTAAAACCAGAATAAAACACCCCAGTACTGGTGTCACCACATCCCACTGCTGTCATTCCCATTCCAGCAGGGATCCCAAATCCTGGAGGCTCATGATGCTCCAGGACATCCCAAATCAAACCTTCAACTTGTCACCCAAAAAAGATCTAAAACTGTGTTAAAAACAGAATAAAACACCCCAGCACTGGTGTCACCACGTCCCACTGTTGTCATTCCCATTCCAGGAGGAATCCCAAATCCTGGAGGCTCATGATACTCCAGGACATCCCAAATCAACCCCTCAACTTGTGTCCAAAAAAGATCCAAAGCTGTGTTAAAAACAGAATAAAACACCCCAGTACTGGTGTCACCACATCCCACTGTTGTCATTCCCATTCCAGCAGGGATCCCAAATCCTGGAGGCTCATGATACTCCAGGACATCCCAAATCAAACCCCTGGAGCCCAACTCATGATGCTCCAGGACATCCCAAATCAAACCTTCAACTTGTGTCCCAAAAAGGATCTAAAACTGTGTTAAAAGCAGAATAAAACACCCCAGCACTGGTGGCACCACATCCCACTGCTGTCATTCCCATTCCAGCAGGAATCCCAAATCCTGGAGCCCAACTCATGATACTCCAGGACATCCCAAATCAAACCTTCAACTTGTCACCCAAAAAATATATAAAACTGTATTAAAAACAGAATAAAACAACCCAGCACTGGTGCCACCACATCCCACTGCTGTCATTCCCATTCCAGCAGGGATCCCAAATCCTGGAGGCCAACTCATGATGCTTCAGGACATCCCAAATCAAACCCTCAACTTGTGTCCCAAAAAAGATCTAAAATTGTGTTAAAAACAGAATAGAACACCACATCCCACTGTTGTCATTCCCATTCCAGGAGGAATCCCAAATCCTGGAGGCTCATGATGCTCCAGGACATCCCAAATCAAACCCCTGGAGCCCAACTCATGATACTCCAGGACATCCCAAATCAACCCTCAACTTGTGTCCCAAAAAAGATCTAAAATTGTGTTAAAAACAGAATAAAACACCCCAGTACTGGTGTCACCACATCCCACTGTTGTCATTCCCATTCCAGCAGGAATCCCAAATCCTGGAGCCCAACCCACGATGCTCCAGGACATCCCAAATCAACCCTCAACTTGTGTCCAAAAAAGATCTAAAATTGTGTTAAAAACAGAATAAAACACCCCAGCACTGGTGCCACCACGTCCCACTGTTGTCATTCCCATTCCAGCAGGAATCCCAAATCCTGGAGCCCAACTCATGATACTCCAGGACATCCCAAATCAAACCCTCAACTTGTCACCCAGAAAAGATCCAAAGCTGTGGTAAAAACCAGAATAAAACACCCCAGTACTGGTGGCACCACATCCCACTGCTGTCATTCCCATTCCAGGAGGAATCCCAAATCCTGGAGGCCAACTCATGATGCTCCAGGACATCCCAAATCAAACCTTCAACTTGTGTCCCAAAAAAGATCTAAAACTGTGTTAAAAACAGAATAAAACACCCCAGCACTGGTGTCACCACATCCCACTGTTGTCATTGCCATTCCAGCAGGAATCCCAAATCCTGGAGGCCAACTCATGATGCTCCAGGACATCCCAAATCAAACCTTCAACTTGTGTCCCAAAAAAGATCTAAAACTGTGTTAAAAACAGAATAAAACACCCCAGCACTGGTGTCACCACATCCCACTGCTGTCATTGCCATTCCAGCAGGAATCCCAAATCCTGGAGCCCAACCCATGATGCTTCAGGACATCCCAAATCAACCCTCAACTTGTGTCCCAAAAAAGATCTAAAATTGTGTTAAAAACAGAATAAAACACCCCAGCACTGGTGGCACCACATCCCACTGTTGTCATTCCCATTCCAGCAGGAATCCCAAATCCTGGAGCCCAACCCATGATACTCCAGGACATCCCAAATCAACCCCTCAACTTGTGTCCAAAAAAGATCCAAAGCTGTGTTAAAAACAGAATAAAACACCCCAGTACTGGTGTCACCACATCCCACTGTTGTCATTGCCATTCCAGCAGGAATCCCAAATCCTAGAGGCCAACTCATGATGCTCCAGGACATCCCAAATCAACCCCTCAACTTGTGTCCAAAAAAGATCCAAAACTGCATTAAAACCAGAATAAAACACCCCAGAATGATTAAAACTTTATATAAAGATTTTTTTTCCTGCAGAGCAACAAGGACCCACCTATACCCCAAAACACCCAAACCAAAAACGCTGTGAAATTTGAATTTTTTTTGGACAAAACCACAAACACTTGAATTTTTTTGGGACAGATTTCCAGTGAAATCCTCCCTCTCTCACTCACTTGTAGACGGTGCCTCCGTTGCCGTGGCCGAGGATGTCTCGGTATCGAATGTCTTGTTCATTCATCTCCACAAGAAAGAAAGAAAAACAAAAGAGATGTCATCCTGGGGATGGAAATGTCAAGGAAAAGCAACTCCAGGCCATAAACAACAAGCAGGCTGGGTCATTTCAAGTTCAGCTGCAAGAACGAGAAGATCAATACAACATTTGCTGTCCAATTTATAAAAGACGATACCAAGGGACAAAGTGATGGAAAGTTTAATGACAATTTGTTTGCCTGGGTCATTTCATTAAAGTTTGATAAAAGGTGTCAAAATGGAATGATATAATATCGCTCAAGAGGGTCAGGGCACGGAGAGGGAGAGGAAAAGGGGCTCCAGAGCAGCACAGCAGCAGAGCCAAAGTTGGAGGTGAAGGGGAAACAATCCTGGCAGCTGGAAAAGTTGAGGATTTATTCTGGAATCGGCCAAATTGAGCCTAATCTGTCACTGGGGCTGTGTTGCAGAGCTCAATTTATAAATTTCTTTAATCAAAAAAAAATCTTTTAAATAAAAAAACCAGCCTGGAATTGCAATAAAGGTGATTTTTCTTGAAATAAGCAACAGAGTCTTTGCCTCAATCTTTTCTGCTGGCTGGGACGACTCAGAAATTCAGCAGGAGCTGATAAAAAAAGCCCTGCACACTGAAAATTCCTGAATTTGGCACCTTTTTAAATGTGGATTTTACAACAGCTTAACACATTGCCCAAGAATCAATTCAGATAAAAAATCACAGTTCAACCTTCTCCTGGACAAGCACAGTTATTCTGATTTTGCACAAATTAAAAATATCACTAAAAACATTCTTGCAATGCACGTTTATACTTTAAAATAAATATTTTAAACAGAACTAATTCTGGGCTGAAAGCAATTTTCTTTTCCAGAAAGATTCCCCCATTGCCTGATCATTTGAAGCAGAAAATGTTTGGGCAAATCCTGCTTTGAAAAGTTATTTTTCTAGGAAACTTTAACTCATTTTCAGTAATTATTTGTATTTTATAGGACACCAAATTAAATATTTCACATGGCTTGGCCTGGCTGCTTAAAGATGTCATTTTTGTGTATTAACACAAGTGATGATAACAAGCTCAAACGTCCCAAAGAGTCAATACTCAGCATTTCTAACGACCAGAAAATGAAATATTTTATTGATTTAAAAGAAGTTGTGAGGACAGAAATGATTAATCCCAAATTGATGGTTTTTCCTTTCACTACCTGAGCAAAAAAAAAAGTTGTTTCTCACTGGAATTGCTACACAGGGATGGGACAACTCAAACCAGAAGGTGATTATTGTATTAATTTATTTAATTAAACCTGGGCCAGGTTCCTTAGGAGGGCCATTCCAACACCAAGGTTTTATGATGAAAATCAACATTTATTTTATTACTGAAAGCTCATTTGCTAATCGTATTCATCAGAAAATGCAAACAAAAAGGGGGGAAATTGTTTTTCATGAGGAACAATCATTCAAAATGGGATTTAAAATATGTAAAGAATCCACAGTGGATCCCTAAAATAAAAAATAATTTCTCTCAGGCTGCAGACTTGATAATTTTAAGGAGTTTTGCTCTTCCAAGCTGAAGGATCTGAACTCTCCAATCTTGGAGTTAACAACAAATATCTCCTGCATTCCCAAAAATGTTCTCCTAAACCACTAACCTGAGAGAGAAATCCAATAAACCCTCAAAACCATGAATAAATTCATATTTTGGCTTCTTGAAGATTTTTTTGGAGGTGACTGAAGTTATGAACAACAAATTGAGCAGAATTTGAGCCACCAAAAGCCCTTTTCTCCTGCTTGGTGCACACTGGGAAAAGGGAATTTTTTCTCCACATCATTCCCTAAAAGACAGGGACAGCACAAAGGGCAGCCAGAATTCCAGGGAAAATTGAAATTCCAGGGAAAACCAGGAATGCTGGGGTGCAGGGAGGATCAACAACTGATGGGGAGATAAAACATGATTTAGTGGCTCAAATAAAAGATGCCAAAAGCACGGCGTGATTCATTCATTTATTTCCTTGGGAAAAACTGGATTCTCCATCGTAAAAGGAAATAAATAAAAAGACATTAAACCTGCAACCCCAGCTTGGGATTGGCTGCCAAAATCCAGGGAAATCTGTGAAAAAAACCAAGCAGGGAGCAGCAAACAAAGCTGGGGATGGAACCAGGGTGGGATTTTGGGTGAATTATTAAAAGCCAAGTGCCCAATTAATCCTGATTGGGGTTGGGAGCAGCCAATTGAGGAGATTTAGTAAATCCCACTTGATAGGGCAGGGAGTAATCGGGCAGCACGAGGCAGTCAAATGTTTCTTATGAACTGTTGACACTCTATCAATGCTGAATCAATGGGTGGCATTTACCCTGAGTGACAGAAAAGAAATAAATATTTATATCACATCACCTCTATCAATGAAGGCGGGCAGAAAGCTATTTCTGACCTGTCAATATTTGATTACCTTGAAGGATCGTTGTCTCTCCCTCCCTGTTTTTAATGATTAATATCAATTCCTTATTAAAGAGAAACGGGGGGATATTGTTAGGAATGCCTCAATGCAGAAAGTGCCAAAAATTAATCAAAAATAATGACCCAGGCCAGGCTTAAGTAATGGTGAGTGTGATTTAATCCACCCGAAATGAACAAAAGTTAAAGTTTTATCTCACAGAAATCCATCACCAGCTGAGGATCTGTGACCAAAATTTTGCAGGACACAACCCAGATCATTTGCTCCCAACAAAAACCAGATTAACTCCCATCAGGCTGACTCAAAAGTAAAATTAAAACTGATTTTTTTTCTTCTTAGTAGGTTTTAGTAACAATTCCAATACCATAAAAAGTATTTATTTATTTTTTTAGTGGGTTTTAGTAACAAATTTAACATCAGAAGAAAAGGCACTTAATCCTTCTTTTCTTTTTTTAATTAGGTTTAAGTATAAAACTTCATTCTTATTTTCTTTTGAGTGAGTTTGAGTAACAATTCCAATATCATAAGAAATATCTAAATTTTTTTAGTGGGTTTAAGTAACATTTTTAATATCACAAGAAGCACTAAATCCTTTTTTTTTACTGAGTTTAAGTAACAAATTTAATATCAGAAGAAAAGGCACTTAATCCTTATTTTCTTTTTTTAATTGGGTTTAAGTGTAAAACTCCATTCTTATTTTCTTTTTAGTGAGTTTGACTAACAATTCAAATATCATAAAAAGTACCTAATTATTTATTTATTTTTAATGAGTTTAAATAACAATTTTAATATCAGAAGGAGAGGTATTTAATCCCTATTTTTTTAAATTTGGTTTAAGTATAAAACTTTCTTATTTTCTTTTTAGTGGGTTTAAGTAACAATTTTAATATCAGAAGAAGAGGCACATAATCCTTATTGTCTTTTTTTAATTAGGTTTAAGTATAAAACTCCATTCTTATTTTCTTTTTAGTGGGTTTGAGTAACAATTCAAATATCATAAGAAGTACCTAATTATTTTTTTATTTTTAATGAGTTTAAATAACAATTTTAATATCAGAAGGAGAGGTATTTAATCCCTATTTTTTTAAATTTGGTTTAAGTATAAAACTCCATTTTTATTTTCTTTTTAGTGGGTTTAAATAACATTTTAAATATCATAAGAAAAGGCAGTTAAACCTTATTTTCCTTTTTTTTTAAGTGAGCTTAAGTAACAATTTTAATACCTTAAGAAGAGGTTTGGTTTTAAAATTCTAAACCCCAGGGAATAAAATCTGTGAATCTCTTGCAGGGCACACCAACCACTTGTTTTTTGTTGTTTAGAACAAATAAAATGCCAAATTCAGCCAATCACAGGGAGATTCTATTCAAATTTTGGGGTTTTAATTTAAAATAAATGCCAAATTCAGCCAATCACAGAGAGATTTCACTCACATTTGGGGTTTTAATTTAAAATAAATGCCAAATTCAGCCAATCACAGAGAGCTTTTACTCACATTTTGGGGTTTTAATTTAAAATAAATTCCAAATTCAGCCAATCACAGAGAGATTCTATTCACATTTTGGGTTTTAATTTAAAATAAATGCCAAATCCAGCCAATCACAGACAGATTTCACTCACATTCTGGGGTTTTAATTTAAAATAAATTCCAAATTCAGCCAATCACAGACAGATTTCACTCACATTTGGGGTTTTAATTTAAAATAAATACCAAATTCAGCCAATCACAGAGAGCTTTCACTCACATTTGGGGTTTTAATTTAAAATAAATGCCAAATTCAGCCAATCACAGAGAGATTCTATTCACATTTTAGGGTTTTAATTTAAAATAAATTCCAAATTCAGCCAATCACAGAGAGCTTTTATTCACATTTGGGGGTTTTAATTTAAAATAAATGCCAAATTCAGCCAATCACAGAGAGCTTTCACTCACATTTTGGGTTTTAATTTAAAATAAATACCAAATTCAGCCAATCACAGAGAGCTTTCACTCACATTTTGGGTTTTAATTTAAAATAAATGCCAAATTCAGCCAATCACAGAGAGATTTCACTCACATTTTGGGTTTTAATTTAAAATAAATACCAAATTCAGCCAATCACAGAGAGCTTTCACTCACATTTTGGGTTTTAATTTAAAATAAATGCCAAATTCAGCCAATCACAGAGAGCTTTTATTCACATTTTGGGTTTTAATTTAAAATAAATGCCAAATTCAGCCAATCACAGACAGATTTTACTCACATTTGGGGTTTTAATTTAAAATAAATGCCAAATTCAGCCAATCACAGAGAGATGAGAGCTTTCACTCACATTTTGGGTTTTAATTTAAAATAAATGCCAAATTCAGCCAATCACAGAGAGATGAGAGCTTTCACTCACATTTGGGGTTTTAATTTAAAATAAATTCCAAATTCAGCCAATCACAGAGAGCTTTCACTGACATTTGGGGTTTTAATTTAAAATAAATACCAAATTCAGCCAATCACAGGGAGATTTTACTCACCTTTTGAGGTATTAATTTAAAATAAATGCCAAATTCAGCCAATCACAGAGAGCTTTCACTCACATTTTGGGGTTTTAATTTAAAATAAATGCCAAATTCAGCCAATCACAGACAGATTTCACTCACATTTGGGGTTTTAATTTAAAATAAATACCAAATCCAGCCAATCACAGAGAGCTTTCACTCACATTTTGGGGTTTTAATTTAAAATAAATTCCAAATTCAGCCAATCACAGAAGATTTTACTCACATTTTGGGGTTTTAATTTAAAATAAATGCCAAATTCAGCCAATCACAGAGAGATTTCACTCACATTTGGAGTTTTAATTTAAAATAAATGCCAAATTCAGCCAATCACAGACAGATTTCACTCACATTTTGAGGTTTTAATTTAAAATAAATGCCAAATTCAGCCAATCACAGACAGATTTCACTCACATTTTGGGTTTTAATTTAAAATAAATGCCAAATTCAGCCAATCACAGACAGATTTCACTCACATTTGGGGTTTTAATTTAAAATAAATGCCAAATTCAGCCAATCACAGAGAGCTTCAGCCAATCACAGAGAGCTTTCACTCACATTTTGGGGTTTTAATTTAAAATAAATGCCAAATTCAGCCAATCACAGAGAGCTTTTATTCACATTCTGGGGTTTTAATTTAAAATAAATGCCAAATTCAGCCAATTACAGGGAGATTTTACTCACATTTTGGGTTTTAATTTAAAATAAATACCAAATTCAGCCAATCACAGAGAGCTTTCACTCACATTTTGGGGTTTTAATTTAAAATAAATCAGTAATATCCATGTAAGCACCACCTGGATTTAAAAGCCACCTGCTGCTGCCACCCCCAGAAATCCAAACCACCCAGAGAAATTAGTTCTTTACCCGTGAATTCTGAAATATTTAAAAATCATCTGGCAGCAATTTCAACTCAGCCTAAAATCCCCATTTCCCAGCTGCATTCCAGGGCAATTTTTGGAGGGGAAATCCCATTTTTTTCCCCAAAAAACCATTCCAGGTGAAGCTGAAGGCCACCCCAAAACCCAACCTTGATTTTCCTGCCCAACCCAAGCCCTGGATTCATGAAATGCCAAAGAGGCCTGGAGAGGTCATGGTGTGAAGCACTGAATAGGCACGGGAGATAATGAACATTTCAGCCTTGGGAAGGGCAGGGGAAGTGAAGAGCAGTTAAGAAAATCAATAAAAGTCTTTTATTTGCACTGACACACACGTCTCAGTCAATAGAGCCTAACAGGCAGCTCCCAGCCCCTGTCAGGTGCTTCCCCCTGCCAGGCTGCCAAAGGGCTCAGCCTGGGATAAATATTAAAATTAAATCATATTTCTGTGGTTGTGCAAAAATCTGGGCTGCTTTTTATATTTTATTATTATAAATATATATAGTTTTTATATATATATATAAGCTATATATAATATATATATAGTTTCTATATATAATTAATAATTATATAGATAATTAATATTATATGTATAATTAAAATTATATATATATAATATATATTATATATATAGTTTATATATATATAAACTATTGATATAATCATTAAATTATTATTTTATACTTCTTAAATTATATTTAGGATAAATTATAGAATGGTTGCTATAATTATCAATATAATTAATATAATTATAATTATTATAAATTATAAAAATTATATTTATAATATAATATTTATGTATTTATATGCACTATATAATTTAGATAATACATTGTATATTCTATACTAATATTTATATTATTATATTTAATATATTATATATTTAATTATTATTTATATTTATATAATAAAATTATAGTAATTAAATAAATATTTATTTAATATATATATATATTATATAATATATATTATATTATATATATTATATAATAATATTTTAATATATATTTTATATAAACATACACAGTTAAATGTGTTTATTTATTGTCATTGCAAGCCTGCCCATACAACTCAAAATGGGGGAGAAAAAAAAAAAAGAATGATGTGCTTGTCCACAAATATTTAAACTTCAATTTTGGGTGCCAAGGGGTGAATGCCTGGAGCAAAAAGAGGAGAACAAGGTGGTGTTCTACAATTTTGGGGTTTTTTTGCTCCGTTGGTTGGATTTTTTACTTTATTTTTGAAGGATTTATAATAGAGTCATGGACTTGTTGAGTTCACTTTTAATATCAGAGGAAAAGATACTTAATTCTTATTTTCTTTTTTTGGAAAGACCTTTGAAATCCAGGCTCAACGTTAATTTAACACCACACAAAGGGGCAGAGGGGCCCTGAGGTGAAGGAGGGCAGGGCTGGGTTGGAGATTAGGAAGGAATTGTTCCCTGTGAGAAAACAATTGTTCCCTGTCCCTCTGGCACAGGGAAATTCTGGATTCCCCATCCCTGGAAGTGTCCAAGGATGGGATTTGGAGCACCCTGGGCTAGGGGAAGGAGTCGCAATGTGAAAAAAGAGGATTTTCAATTTGGGCTCTCAGATCCTTTCCAACCCCAAATCATTTCAGGAGTCTGAAATGACCCCAACAGCACAGGGAAATTCTGGATTCCCCATCCCTGGAAGTGTCCAAGGATGGGATTTGGAGCACTCTGGGGTAGGGGAAGGAGTCGCAATGTGGAAAAAGGATTTTCAATTTGGGCTCTCAGATCTTTTCCAACCCCAAACCATTCCATGATTCTCAAGTGACCCCCAACAGCACAGGGAAATTCTGGATTCTCCATCCCTGGAAGTGTCCAAGGATGGGATTTGGAGCACCCTGGGCTAGGGGAAGGAATCCCTGCCCACAGCAGAGAATTCAGAATGAGGATTTTCAATTTGGGCTCTCAGATCCTTTCCAACCCCAAACCATTCCACGATTCTGCAGTGCCTCCCAACAGCACAGGGAAATTCTGGATTCCTCATCCCTGGAAGTGTCCAAGGACGGGATTTGGGAGCACTCTGGGCTAGGGGAAGGTGTCCCTGCCCACAGCAGAGAATTCAGAATGAGGATTTTCCATTTGGGCTCTCAGATCCTTTCCAACCCCAAACCATTTCAGGAGTCTGAAATGACCCCAACAGCACAGGGAAATTCTGGATTCTCCATCCCTGGAAGTGTCCAAGGATGGGATTTGGAGCACCCTGGGCTAGGGGAAGGAGTCCCAATGTGGAAAAAGGATTTTCAATTTGGGCTCTCAGATCCTTCCCAACCCCAAACCATTCCATGATTCTGCAGTGCCTCCCAACAGCACAGGGAAATTCTGGATTCCCCATCCCTGGAAGTGTCCAAGGATGGGATTTGGGAGCACTCTGGGGTAGGGGAAGGAGTCCCAGTGTGGAAAAAGAGGATTTTCAATTTGGGCTCTCAGATCTTTTCCAACCCCAAACCATTCCATGATTCTCAAGTGACCCCCAACAGCACAGGGAAATTCTGGATTCCCCATCCCTGGAAGTGTCCAAGGATGGGACTTGGAGCACCTTGGGCTAGGGGAAGGAGTCGCAATGTGAAAAAAGAGGATTTTCAATTTGGGCTCTCAGATCCTTTCCAACCCCAAATCATTTCAGGAGTCTGAAATGACCCCAACAGCACAGGGAAATTCTGGATTCTCCATCCCTGGAAGTGTCCAAGGACGGGATTTGGGAGCACTCTGGGCTAGGGGAAGGTGTCCCTGCCCACAGCAGAGAATTCAGAATAGGAGGATTTTCCATTTGGGCTCTCAGATCCTTTCCAATCCCAAACCATTCCATGATTCTGCACTGCCTCCCAACAGCACAGGGAAATTCTGGATTCTCCATCCCTGGAAGTGTCCAAGGATGGGATTTGGAGCACCCTGGGTAGGGGAAGGAGTCCCTGCCCACAGCAGAGAATTCAGAATAAGAGGATTTTCCATTTGGGCTCTCAGATCCTTTCCAACCCCAAACCATTTCAGGAGTCTGAAATGACCCCAACAGCACAGGGAAATTCTGGATTCTCCATCCCTGGAAGTGTCCAAGGACGGGATTTGGGAGCACTCTGGGCTAGGGGAAGGTGTCCCTGCCCACAGCAGAGAATTCAGAATAGGAGGATTTTCCATTTGGGCTCTCAGATCCTTTCCAACCCCAAACCATTTCAGGAGTCTGAAATGACCCCAACAGCACAGGGAAATTCTGGATTCCTCATCCCTGGAAGTGTCCAAGGATGGGATTTGGGAGCACTCTGGGGTAGGGGAAGGAGTCCCAGTGTGGAAAAAGGATTTTCAATTTGGGCTCTCAGATCCTTCCCAACCCCAAACCATTCCATGATTCTCAAGTGACCCCCAACAGCACAGGGAAATTCTGGATTCCCCATCCCTGGAAGTGTCCAAGGATGGGATTTGGAGCACCCTGGGGCAGGGGAAGGAGTCCCTGCCCACAGCAGAGAATTCAGAATAAGAGGATTTTCCATTTGGGCTCTCAGATCCTTTCCAACCCCAAACCATTCCACAATTCTCAAGTGACTCCCAACAGCACAGAGAGCTTCCTTGCAAAAACCTGTAAAATATTCCAGCATCCCCTGCCCTAAACCCCACAAAGGTCATTCTAAATGAGCAGTGGACTCAGTTATTCAAAATTGATTCACTTTCTGCCCCAGAATCACAGCAGCAGCAGCAGCTCAGGGCCTCTGTCCATTTGCAGCTAAACCTGATTAGCACATTTGGAGAAATTGCTGTGCCAATCAAAGCAAAATCAACACCCAGGACTCGTCCTGAAGGTTCCCATGGTCCCAAATTCTGGGTTAAAAGAACACATTTACAGCTAAATGAGCAGCTCTGCACCACCCAAGGGTGCCAAGCCCTGTGCACCAAGCCAAAGCACCCACCTGGCCATTGGCAAGGATCTTCTTCAGCTCTGCCGAGGACTTCTTCAAGCTGGAAAAGAAATAAACCAAATAAATAATTTTTTTAATGACTGGGGCCCTTCCACTGCCTCAGACAAAGTGAGGAACAGGGGGAGTTTGGTGCTGACAAATTCCCAACAAATCTGAGCAGATGAAACCTGAAGGGGAAGGTGTGCTGAGATCAGTCAGCACCGCCAAGCTGCAGGCAGCAGCAATGAAAAAGCAACAAACAGTTAAGGAAAAATCAATGTATTTTCCACCTTTAGATGCCTGACTGTACAATCTGCTGAGACACAAACTATTGTTCATCAGGTCCAAGAGGGAAAATTTAAAAAAAAGGTGTTCTCCTGTGCCAGGTGTTTCAAAATATCAGGAAAATGTGGTTCACATTTAAGTTTTTATGTGCCATGTCTGGTTTTGGAGCTCCCCAGGGTGTCATTCCTCAGGAATTCCTGGGGATCCCAGCTCCAGCAGCTCCTCTGAGCCCAGCCTGGAGCAGTGGAAGCAGGAGAGCACAATTTCTGATTTAGGAACCCCTAAATCCCCGAGGGGAGCCCATTCCAGGTCAACCTGCTGAATCCCTGTGCTTTTTCAAGAGAATCTACTCCCAAATCAAACAACAAAAATATTAATTTCTTCTATGAGAACTTCACCAAACTCCAACTCTCAGCTTGGTGAGTTAAAGGGAAAAACCTTTAATTTTAATAATGCCTTCAAACTCCTTCAAAACCTCACAAAATCCTGGTTTTTCCCCTCTTTTCCTGACAAACTCTGTTCCTTGGAGCTTCAACACAACAAACTGCCTGGGCAGCAACATCTGCAAAAACTTTATCTCAAAGGGACATTCTGCTCTTATTACTGAAGTTAAAAAAAAAAAAAAAAAGTACAAAATAATATATTCTTGAAAGGCCTGTGCACGTGTCTTGATCACAGATCATTATTAACAGGAACAGTGAAAACACAGATTTCATATTTGGTGGCTTTGTTCTTTAATAAGCCTCTTGTTCCCACGACTGCTTTAAAGAAAAATTAAGTTTTCCAAGGAAACATAAGTTGATCTTGTCATCTTTCATGACTAACAATTTGTGAACATGAAACAAAGAGAGACTTTCAATTACTTCAAAAACAAAACTCCTGGTGCAGAAGGTTTCGGAAAAGGAATGGCAATTAACCACCAGATAAGGTGACAAGAATCTTCTAGAAGCTTCATTTTCAATGCACTTGAAGAACAAGCTCAAAGTACAGGAAGTACTGAAAGCCAAGCATGCAGCAGTGACAGAAAAATCTGCTTTATTTAGCTCAGACTGGGGGGACTGCAGAGCACAAAGATATTGGGATTTATTTTCTTTCTGCAGAGTTTTGGATTGGATCGAACATTCCCTGAGGGATGGGGCAAACTTGGCCAGGATGGGGATTTTTTTTTAATCTCCACAATTTTAGAGCCACCAAAGGGAGCAGCAAATTTGGTTTAGTGGTTTTTGGATGGGGTTTTTTGGGGGGTAAAACTCCAGCCCTGCTGCTGAATGAAGCTGGAATTTCCCATTAAAAATGGGATTTGTGGGACTGTGCCACCCTCAAAATTCACCTTAAACACGTGCTCAAAACACCCCAACAGTGCCTCTTTCTGATCACATTAATCTGTGGCAATTCACCTTTTTAATCTTTACAACATTTCCTTTTTTTCTTTCCTTTTCTCAGAGAAAAAAGGGAGCAGGATGCTGATGCACGGATAAATGGAATATTATGTGCTTATTAGAATAACAGAATAATTGAGGTTGAAAGGAGCCTCCAGAGAATTCTATTCCCATGGCTCAGATATGCTCTTGTAGGAAGAAGATGGAGCCAGACCCTCCTTATTCTTTTTAAGAATACAGAAAGGGTTTTTTGTAGGTTTTTACCATCCCTATTGAGTATTATGACTTCCTGTAACAATTCATGTAATAAAAATGAGTTTATCCATCCTCCAGCATTTGAAAAACAAATCTCCAGAAAAAAAAAAAAAAAAAGAGAATGAGCTCTCTTGAATTTAAGATCTTAATATGAGTTTTTAAATTAGGGCTGGAATGCAAAAAGCAAAATAAGGGGGATGGACCCCAAAACTTTGCTGGAACTGTAGGAAACAGCTAAACTGAAAAGATCTTTAAAAAATCCTACCCCACACTAATAAACCTACAGAAGTTTGTTATTTAGGCTATTTATTATTACAAATAATAATGGGGGGCATCAAACTTTCAAAGCAAAGAATCCTGGAATGAACAAGCAACAAAGACCTGAAGACACCTTGGCACTGGATTATCTCAGCCCTAAATTGCATCTCAATGCTTTTGAAGGAAAGAGCCACCTGAAACACTCAGAAAACTCTGATTTCTTCCTGAAACACCCAGCAAATGGTGATTTCTTCCTGAAATCCCCAGTAAATCCTCATTTCCCCAGCAGCAAACCCTTAGCAAACCCTTCTTTCTCCAGAGCAAACCCTAATTTCTTCCTGGAATTCCCAACAAACTCTTTTTTCATTCTGGAATCTCAAGTAAATCCTTATTTCCTCCTCAAACACCCAGCAAACCCTCATTTTTACCCTGGAATTTCTACCAATCCCTTCCTTCTCCAGAGCAAACCCTAGTTTCTTCCTGAAACACCCATCAAACCCCAATTTCTTCCTGAAACACCCATCAAACCCTAATTTCTACCTGAAATACCCAGAAAACCCTCATTTCTTCTTAAGAAACCCATTAAATCCTCATTTCTCCAGCAGTAAACCCTAATTTCCTCTTGGAATTCCAAGTAAACCTTCATTTCTTCCTGAAACGCCCACCAAACCCTCATTTCTTCCTGGAATCCAAAGCAAACCCTCATCTCCTCCCAAAACACCCACCAAACCCTCATTTTTTCCCTGTAATCCCCACCAATCCCTCATTTTTCCCCTGAAATCCCCACCAAACCCTCATTTTTTCCCTAGAACCCCCGAAATCCCCACCAATCCCTCATTTCTCCAGCAGCAAACCCTGATTTCCTCCTGAAACACCCACCAAACATTTACTTCTTCCTGGAATCCCATGTAAACCCTAATTTCCTCCTCAAACACCCACCAAACCTTCATTTTTTCCCCTGGAATTCCCATCAATCCCTCATTTCTCCAGCAGCAAACCCTCATTTCTTCTTGGAATCCCAAGTAAACCCTCATTTCTTCTTGAAACATCCATCAAACCCTCATTTTTTCCCTAGAATCCCTACCAATCCCTCATTTTTCCCCTGGAATCCCAAGTAAACCCTCATTTCTTCCTGAAACATCCACCAAACCCTCATTTTTCCCTGAAATCCCCACCAATCCCTCATTTTTTTCCCTAGAATTCTCACCAATCCCTCATTTCCCTGTCACCAAACCCGTGAGGGGGAAGCCCCGGCAGCCCCACCCCGACACCATCCACAAATTCCTCCCTCCCACTGGAAAACCCACCCCACCCCAGCTTTTCCAGAAACCCAACCACACAACACACAAGACTCCATTTTAGTTTTTTAAAAAAAAGGAAATTAAATAAAAAAAACCAAGAAAAGCTCAGCTCTTACCTATTGCTGGGGAGGGCCTCGGAGGCGGCCGAGCCGCCGCTGTTGGCGGCCCCGGCGCGCGTGTTCACCTGAGGGCAGGGAGAGGAGCGTGATCAGATCCCGTGTTCCAGAGGACACCGTGCTAATTAACCTGTAATTTGCCACGGATTTCTCATTTCGTTAGCGAGGTTAATTAGCTGCTTGCTAGGCATGCCGACGGTGCAGGGCTCTATGTAGGTTAGCAGGCCCCGCAAAGGATGCACTAAAAAAAGGCAGCAAATCCATCATTTATTCTTCTTTTAACCACTCAAAAATCACTGAATGTGTTTAGAGTCTTCTCCTTGTGATTCCAGAATCAAAAATAATCTGAAATAATTCCACTGTGGTGCCTCCCACACTGGAGGAATGAGTGGAATCAGCAGGAGTGAGGTGGGGGTTTAATTTAAAAGCTTTGAAGTAGTGGCAGACAGCAGTTGATAAATGAACTGGTAAAATTTAAGAACATGATTAGCAGAGGTTAAAAACAAAAAAAGCCAAAAAAGCAAGCCTATTTTTAATAAAACTATATATAAAAATATAGATATCACAGCCAACACGTTGCAAGATGAGCCTTTCTCCCACCCTCACCAAAAAAAAAATTCAGAATTAAAAAAAAAAAATCTGCTTGTCAGAGCTGAAGAAAGTGCAGTTTTATTTGACATTTCAATAAGTGGAACACAGCATTACAAATCCATCTAACTTTCCTGAAACAATTATTGAAATTCGTACCTTGAGGCCATGTATGTTCCGTTTCCCAGGAGGTTTGCAGGCTGAAACAGTAATTGACTAAATTGTAGAACACATCAGGGCCATTTACAAATTTGCTCAAAATGAATCTTTTCAAAAGAAATGAGGGTGACACCAAAATTAGCAGAGAGAAATGATTGAAAAGTGCCTGACGAGACCCAGAGTGGGAATTACGGCCCAGGATTTTTAACTTGCAGGAGTGAGCATTTATAAATGCTAAGAGCTTTCTGACACCGTGTAATATAAATTCTAATTTCTGCTTAAAACACATCACAACCAAGAGAACTGTTGGTTCAAACGATGGGATTCTTGTGGTAATTCAAATTCCAACCTTGTGTCGCTGTGTTTGCACACAGCTGGGGGCTTTTTTCTTTTTTTTCATGGAATTTAAGGGTGATATTTAAAATTGAATATTTGGATTTTCAGGGAATCGGCTGCCACACGTCAGGAATTGGTCGTTTTGGCAGAGTCACTTTGGGTGAAATGGGGAAAAATGTGGTGGGGGAAAAATTGGGGGGGAAAAAAACTGGGAAGAGAGAATTGGGGACAAAATTGGGGGGGAAAATTGGGAACAAAGAATTGGGGGGAAAAAGATTGGGGGCAAAAAACAGGACAAAGAATTGGGGACAAAATTTGGGGAAAATTAATTGGGGACAAAGAATTGGGGGGACAAAATTTGGGGGAAAAAGAATTGGGGGGAAAAATAAGGGGGAAAGAAACTGGGGACAAAATTGGGGGAAAAATTGGGGGGAAAAAAACGGGACAAAGAATTGGGGACAAAATTGGGGACAAAGAATTGGGGACAAAGAATTGGGGACAAAGAATTGGGGACAAAGAATTGGGGACAAAGAATTGGGGACAAAATTTGGAGGGAAAAATTGGGGACAGAGAATCAGGGACAAAATATGGGGGAAAAAGATTGGGGGAAAAAAGATTGGGGGGAAAAAAAGATTGGGGGGAAAAAAGATTGGGGGGAAAAAAAGATTGGGGGAAAAAAAAGATTGGGGGAAAAAAAGATTGGGGGAAAAAAAGATTGGGGGGAAAAAAAGATTGGGGGGAAAAAATTGGGGGGGAAAAACTGGGGGGGAAAAAACTGGGGGGGAAAAAACTGGGGGGGAAAAAAATTGGGGGGGAAAAAAGATTGGGGGGGAAAAGCACAGCAGGGGTAACAGGAATGAGCCTCTCTGGTAAATCCTGAATAAATAAAAGGTAAATCCTGAATAAATAAAAGGTAAATACTGCATAAATGCCACCAAAAATGCCATTTTTTGGGGACAGGGATCCAAATGTGGCACTTTCTGGTGATGTCTGGGTTTAGAGGGA
>JAJEOU010000095.1:397500-482500 GCA_021534815.1 Acrocephalus arundinaceus
CTTTACACACAAATAGAAACATTTCTGATCACTCCCCGAAATAACCAACTAAAACAAAACACACCTGAAAATGTTTCCTACCCCACCAAAAAAATTAAAAAAATAAAATAACAGAGAAAGGGAGAGGGAGGAAAACCCTCCCCATTACTCACCAATGATGACAAGTAAATGAAATATCAATCATGTAAGCTGTCAACCTTTTGGGACAGCAATAACTGTTAACAAGTAGTCTGGAAAAATTGTCTGAAAATGACTTGTCCTCCACAGGCGAGCGCCGGGGGTTTCCATGGCAAATTAAGATGCCAGTGGCTATTTGGAACATTGTTCAGGTATTCTTTTTAATGGGAAATTTGCCACTTATTGATCCAGAGCGTGTAGCCCTTGCTTTGAGAGAGCTGCAAGCAACTTTCCAATCAGTGGCTGTCAAAAAAATTACTGCCTTTTTAGACAGATACAAGACAACAGCTCTGTGGCTGTCCTTAATTAACTGCAGTGCCCAACATTGAAAAAAATCCCACTGACCAACCCAAAAAACTGGGCTAATTCAAAGAATTTTTGCATAATCTGAAAGAATTCCAGGCCTGAATTAAGTTTTTGTCAAATTCATAAAGCCAATAACTTAAAGGTAATGTCAGGTATGATTTAAAATATCTTATATATATATATATATATTTAATATTCAAAATATCTTATATATATATATATATATATCTTATATTCAAAATATCTTATGTATATATATCTTATATTATATATATATATCTCTCTTATATTCAAAATACCTTCTATAAATATATCTTATATTCAAAAGATCTTTTATATATATCTTATATTCAAAAGATCTTATATATATCTTATATTCAAAAGATCTTATATATATATATCTTATATTCAATATATATATATCTTATATTCAAAATATCTTATATATATATCTTATATTCAATATATATATATATCTTATATTCAAAAGATCTTTTATATATATATATATCTTATATTCAAAATATCTTCTATATCTTATATAGATAAGATATAAAGTCTAATCTCAGGGAATTTTCTTTTCCTCCTTAAACTGAAAAAAAAAAAAAAATCCACTTTATTTACATTTACATGTCAAAATTCCCTGAAATACTTTCCCAGCTGGCCAATCCTCCAAATATTTCTTTGTTGCAGGCCTCAAAATGAGAATTTTTCTTCCCCTATTTGATTCAAAATATCTTATATTCAAAATATCTTATATATCTTATAATATATTCCAAAATCTAATCTCAGGGAATTATTTTTTTTTCTCCATAAACTGAAAAAAAAATTCACTTTATTTACATTTACATGTCAAAATTCCCAGAAATACTTTCCCAGCTGGCCAATCCTCCAAATATTTCTTTGTTGCAGGCCTCAAAATGAGTATTTTTCTTCCCCTGTTATTAAACAAATTCATTTTCTAGGCTCAGAACGTTTGTTTTGTTATAAACACATCCCCAAAAAAAAACCCCAAGCCCATAGGATGTGAGGAAGTTAAACCATCAGTGCAACACTCAAATAAAAAACTAGTTTAAAAACTGAAGAGGAAAAATTTTTTCAGAGAAGAAAAGCTGCTGAAGCAGAAAGAAGTCATTTACAGGCATCCCATAATTTTGAAGGGAGAGCAGAGAGTTGAGCAATCACAACTCTAATGTACTGAAACTTTAACAGTGAGCTTGGAAGCATGGCAAAAAAATGACCTTCCCAAGGCATGATTAATCTGGAGGCTGTGCCAGGGAAAATTCAAAGTTTTCCACTTTAAAGGCAAAAAAAATGGCTGAGGTTTTATGAGGAGAATGGGGAAAAATGAGGAATTCTGGAATTCTGGTGGGGAAGGATCTCCAGAGATCCCCTGGGAGCAGCAGCAGTTGATGGATCCAAAAAGGGATGGAAAAGGAGCTGAGAAAATCAAAATCCCAAAAAACACCTGGGCCATGGAGATGCTCTGAGGGCTGGGAATGTTCCCCTGGAGAAGGGAAGGATCCAGGGAATCCTCAGAGCCCCTTCAGGGCCTTAAGGAGTTCCAGGAGAGCTGGAGAGGGACTGGGGTTCAAAATTCAAAGTTTTCCACTTTAAAGGCAAAAAAAATGGCGGAGATTTTATGAGGAGAACAGAGAAAGACAAGGAATTCTGGAATTCTGGAGGGGAAGGATCTCCAGAGATCCCCTGCGAGCAGCAGCAGGAGGAGCTGGAGCTGCTGGGCCCAAAAAGGGATGGAAAAGGAGCTGAGAAAATCAAAATCCCAACAGAACACCTGGGCCATGGAGATGCTCTGAGGGCTGGGAATGTTCCCCTGGAGAAGGGAAGGATCCAGGGAGAGCTCAGAGCCCTTCCAGGGCCTAAAGGAGCTCCAGGAGAGCTGGGAATGTTCCCCTGGAGAAGGGAAGGATCCAGGGAATCCTCAGAGCCCTTCCAGGGCCTTAAGGAGTTCCAGGAGAGCTGGAGAGGGACTGGGGACAATTCAAAATTCAAAGTTTTCCACTTTAAAGGCAAAAAAAATATGGCGGAGATTTTATGAGGAGAATGGAGAAAAACGAGGAATTCTGGAATTCTGGTGGGGAAGGATCTCCAGAGATCCCCTGGGTGCAGCAGCAGGAGGAGCTGGAGCTGCTGGATCCAAAAAGGGACAGAAAAGGAGCTGAGAAAATCAAAATCCCAAAAAACACCTGGGCCATGGAGATGCTCTGAGGGCTGGGAATGTTCCTCTGGAGAAGGGAAGGATCCAGGGAATCCTCAGAGCCCCTTCAGGGCCTTAAGGAGTTCCAGGAGAGCTGGAGAGGGACTGGGGTTCAAAATTCAAAGTTTTCCACTTTAAAGGCAAAAAAAATGGTGGAGGTTTTATGAGGAGAATGGAGAAAAATGAGGAATTCTGGAATTCTGGTGGGGAAGGATCTCCAGAGATCCCCTGGGTGCAGCAGCAGGAGGAGCTGGAGCTGCTGGGCCCAAAAAGGGATGGAAAAGGAGCTGAGAAAATCAAAATCCCAAAAAACACCTGGGCCATGGAGATGCTCTGAGGGCTGGGAATGTTCCCCTGGAGAAGGGAAGGATCCAGGGAATCCTCAGAGCCCTTCCAGGGCCTCCAGGAGAGCTGGAGAGGGATCTGGGATAGGGATGGAGGGACAGGACACAGGGAATGGCTTCAGAGGAGAAATGAGGAGATTTGGATGGGATAAAATGAGGAATTCCTGGCTGGGAGGGTGGGAAGAGGCTGGGCTGGAATTCCCAGAGCAGCTGGGCTGCCTCTGGATCCCTGGAATGTTCCAGGCCAGGCTGGAGCAGCCTGGGACAGTGGGAGGTGTCCCTGTCATGGCAGGGGGGGCACTGGGTGGGATTTAAGGTTCTTCCACACCCAAACCATGGTGGGACCCTCTGGAATCCCATCCAGACCAGTCTGGGATCACCTGAAATCCCCCCAGACCAGTCTGGGATCACCTGAAATCCCACCCAAACCAGTCTGGGATCTCCTGAAATCCCACCCACACCAATGTGGGATTCCCTGAAATCCCACCCAAACCTGACTGGGATCACCTGGAATCATCTGAAATCCCACCCAGACCAGTCTGGGATCACCTGAAATCCCACCCAAACCACTCTGGACCCTCTGGAATCCCACCCAAACCACTCTGGGATCCTCTGGAATCGCACCCAGACCAGTCTGGGATCTCTGGGACCCTCTGAAATCCCACCCAAACCAGTCTGGGATCCCCTGGAATCCCACCCAGACCAGTCTGGGATCACCTGAAATCCCAAACCAGTCTGGGACCCTCTGGAATCCCACCCAAACCACTCTGGACCCTCTGGAATCCCACCCAGACCACTCTGGGATCTCTGGGACCCTCAGAAATCCCACCCAAACCAGTCTGGGATCCCCTGGAATCCCACCCAAACCAGTCCGGGATCCCATGAAATCCCACCCAAACCACTTTTGCCTGGTCCCAACCAGGGCTTGGCTCTGACAGGTCCCAAATTCATTTATGGGAATTTATATCCTCCTGATTCTGAGAAAAAAAAAATCCTCATTTTTTACCCTCTTGCTCATCAATTTCCTTTGAAAATAAAACTTAAATTATTTTTTTTTCCACTCTATTCAATGCTTCTGTTCCCCTCAGTACCTGCACCCTTCCCCTTCTGCAGGAGATTTATCTTTATGGGGATCCAGGCAGATTTTACACCCTTTACCTACACAAAAGGCACACACACACAACCACATCTCTCTCCCCTGGAAAAAAAAAAAAACCAAAACCACAAAATCCATCTTTAAATCCTCCATGAATATTGAGCCTGCAGCTACGATGAAACTCCTCCGTTAGGAGGGGTGAAAACAGTCTCCAGATGAAAAGTAGATTTTGAAAAATTTTTTCGAGCCCAGGGGTTCATTTTTAATGAGCCGTTACTTTAAGTACTGCATAAAAAATCCAAGAAATTGATAGTCCATTTAGCCTGCACTATACCTAATGCAAAAGTCATTAAGATGCATTATTCTTAATGTTTATGATATGATCAGTAAGTGAAGGAGGATTTTTTTATTTTTTTACCTCTTTTTTTTAAAGTTTCTCGTGTCAAACACCTCCAGTTCACCCAGGGATATCCAAATTTGGATTTAACACGGGGATATTGTCCAGTTAAATGTTTTGGAAGAGGTAAAAACACAAAAAATATTGATAAATGTGAGGGAAAAAAATGTTGTACTCACATAGGACAGCATGGCCTTCATCTCCTCATCACTCCTGACCGTGATCCGGTCCCCATCCTCATCCTCATCTGCCAGAGGAAGGCAAGGAAAGGAGAACATTGATAATTTTAACAGGCAAGGTTTTAATCTGGACTTTAGGCAGCAAATAAAAGTGAAGGATCTAAAAAAGAAAAGCCAGCTGCACAAGGAGCCTGAGATAATGATGGATCCAAATATTAATGAACAAGAATTGGGATTTTTTATGTCTAAAAAAGGGGCACAAAGTGCTCAGAACTTCACTCCCAGCAGTTCTTTTATTGCCAGAACCTCTCCTGAAGCTGAGCGCCTTCCCCAGGCTGGAATTCCATCCCTGATCCCTTCCCAAACTGGAATTCCATCCCTGACATCTTCTCCAAGCTGGAATTCCATCCCTGACCCCTTTCCCAAACTGGAATTCCCTCCCTGACATCTTCTCCAAACTGGAATTCCCTTCTCCAAACCGGAATTCCCTTCCCCAAACTGGAATTCCCTCCCTGATCCCTCCCTAAACTGGAATTCCATACCTGACATCTTCTCCAAGCTGGAATTCCCTTCCCCAAGCTGGAATTCCATCCCTGATCCCTTCCCCAAACTGGAATTCCCTCCCTGATCCCTTCCCCAAACTGGAATTCCCTCCCTGATTCCCTTCCCAAACTGGAATTCCCTCCCTGACCCCTGTCCCAAGCTGGAATTCCATCCCTGATCCCTCCCCAAACTGGAATTCCCTTCCTGATCCCTTCCCAAACTGGAATTCCATCCCTGACATCTTCTCCAAGCTGGAATTCCATCCCTGATCCCTTCCCCAAACTGGAATTCCCTTCTCCAAGCTGGAATTCCCTCCCTGACCCCTGTCCCAAACTGGAATTCCCTTCCCTGATCCCTGTCCCAAACTGGAATTCCCTCCCTGACATCTTCTCCAAGCTGGAATTCCATCTCTGACATCTCCAAACTGGAATTCCTTCCCTGACATCTCCAAGCTGGAATTCCATCCCTGATCCCTTCCCCAAACTGGAATTCCCTTCCCCAAACTGGAATTCCCTCCCTGATCCCTTCCCCAAACTGGAAGCAAGAATAAAACCAAAAAACCAAAATTTCCCCTGTCCTGGCTGGACTTTTTAACATTTTTAAATGGAGGAAGAAATCCTGATGGTACAAACAGAAGGAATTAAAAATAGGTGATGAAAAGGCAGGGAAAACCCCAAACAATTAAATTTAAACTCATCAGGCAAAGAATAAAACCAGAAAAAAAATCAAAAATTTGAGCAGAGCTCCTTTGCCATCCCACCACAGGATCCAAAAATGAATTCAAAAAGCACATCAGGAAGCAAGAATAAAACCAAAAAACCAAAATTTCCCCTGTCCTGGCTGGATTTTTTAACATTTTTCAAATGGAGGAAGAAATCCTGATAAGGGAGCAGATGGCAAACAAATATTGTGCAGCAATTTCACCCCAAAAATCTCAGGAAGATGAGGAAAAGCAGAGTTTGGATAAAGGGATGGGGAGAGACGTTGTCAGTGGGGTTTTTTGTAGGGATGTGGAGGGGACATCCACATCCAGATCCAACACCCAGATCCAGGGGAATGCTGAATTCAATATCAAAATAAAATATATCAAAATATAATATCAATATCAAAATAAAAAGCAGCAGTGAGAACCTGAAGTAGCAACAGAGAACAAAACTTCAAACAGCAAAACCCAAACGTTGGAAAAGGGGGAAAAACTTAAAAAATCCCTTTAAAATGCAGCATCAATATCCATATTTTCAAGTTTATCCCATTTTTTCAGGGGAATGTCAGGGAAAATGGGGGCTGCAGCTGGGAATGACAGAGCCCAGGCATGCAGGGAAGGCACAGCAGCAGATGTTGGGAGGCACGAGGAAAATCTGAATTTTTCCCAGGAAAACTCCTCCATGGGCTGCTGCCCTGATGGAGCATGAAGTTCAAAGCAAGCTCATGTGGGAGGGATGGAGAACAAAGATTAACAAAATAAAGTTTAAAAAAAAAATTTTTTTAAAAAATATATAATAAATATATAATTTTAATATAAATAGAAAATATATATATTCTATTATAAATATAAAATAAATATATAGCATATAATATAAATGTAAAATAAATATATAATATATATTATAAATATATATAAAAATATATATTTTTATATATATTTATGGAGCATGAAGTTCAAAGCAAGCTCACGTGGGACGTGGGAGGGATGGAGAACAAAGATTAACAAAATAAAGTTTAAAAAATATATATAATAAATATACAATATTTTATATAAATATAAAAATATATAATATATAATATATAATATATTAGAAATATATAAATATATATTAGAAATAATATATAAATGTATATATATATATTTTAAAAATAAATATATGGGGATTGGGTTTGCTTGTGTTAAAGAGCAGGGTAGGGAAAATCTTGAGGTGCAGAAATAAAATTTCCCCATTCTTGTGTTTAACAGAGGAAAACACAACGTGTGAAGAGAAAAACAGAATTAAACAGCACTTAAAGGATCATAAATCAAAATTTTCTTTGATTATCTGCGGACAGAATGAGGCAAAAAGCTCCAAAAAGGGGAAAAATGTGAATAAAAATGAGAGGTTCCACCTCGAGTCTGCTCTGTCACCCCCAGCATCCCCCCTCAATCCCCTTCCTGCATTTTCATCTCCAGCAAAAGGAAACAGAGAAAAAAAAATATTAAAAATAAGATTAAAAATTTTAATTAAAAATTTTCAATATTTTAAACTTTAAAATAAAATTTCATTTTAATAACAATTAAAAGAGAACAGCAGGAGCCTCCTCCATTTGGGTAAAAACTCCCAAAATTCAGTTTTTTAGTATTTTATCTCCTCCATTTGGATAAAAACTCCCAAAATTCAGATTTTCAGTATTTTATCCCCTCCATTTGCATAAAAACTCCCAAAATTCAGTTTTTCTGTATTTTATCTCCTCCATTTGAAAGAAAATTCCATTTTTTCAGTATTTTCTCCCCCTGGGCCACTCCCCTTTGCAGCTGATTGCTCTGCAGATAGGACAACCCCTTCAAAAATAAAAATAAAAATAAAAATAATCCCTTCAAAAATCAAAATCAAAATCAAAATAATCCCTTCAAAAATAAAAATCAAAACAATCCCTTCAAAAATCAAAATAATCCCTTCAAAAATCAAAATCAAATTAAAAATAATCCTTTCAAAAATAAAAATAATCCCTTCAAAAATAAAAATAATCCCTTCAAAAATAAAAATAAAAAAATAATTCCTTCAAAAATCAAAATCAAAATAATTCCTTCCAAAATAAAAATCAAAATAAAAATAATCCCTTCAAAAATAAAAATAATCCCTTCAAAAATCAAAAAAAAATCCCTTCAAAAATCAAAATAATCCCTTCAAAACCAAAAATAATCCCTTCAAAAATCAAAATAATAATTTAAAAAATAAAAATCAAAATAATCCCTTCAAAAGTCAAAATCAAAATAATCCCTTCAAAAATAAAAATAATTCCTTCAAAAATAAAAATAATTCCTTCACAAATCAAAATAATTCCTTCAAAAATCAAAATAATCCCTTCAAAAATCAAAATAATCCCTTCAAAAATCAAAATAATCCCTTCAAAAATCAAAATAATCCCTTCAAAACCAAAAATAATCCCTTCAAAAATCAAAATAATCATTTAAAAAATAAAAATAAAACCAAAAATAATCCCTTCAAAAATAAAAATAAAAATAATCCCTTCAAAAATAAAAATAATCCCTTCAAAAATAAAATTAATTCCTTCAAAAATCAAAATAATCCCTTCAAAAATCAAAATAATCCCTTCAAAAATCAAAATAATCCCTTCAAAACCAAAAATAATCCCTTCAAAAATCAAAATAATCATTTAAAAAATAAAAATAAAACCAAAAATAATCCCTTCAAAAATAAAAATAAAAATAATCCCTTCAAAAATAAAAAAATCCCTTCAAAAATAAAAAAATCCCTTCAAAAATCAAAATAATCATTTAAAAAATCAAAATCAAAATAATCCCTTCAAAAATCAAAATAATCCCTTCAAAAATCAAAATAATCCCTTCAAAAATCAAAATAATCCCTTCAAAAATAAAAATAATTCCTTCACAAATCAAAATAATCCCTTCAAAACCAAAAATAATCCCTTCAAAACCAAAAATAATCCCTTCAAAACCAAAAATAATCATTTAAAAAATCAAAATAATCCCTTCAAAACCAAAAATAATCCCTTCAAAAATCAAAATAATCATTTAAAAAATCAAAATAAAAATAATCCCTTCAAAAATCAAAATAATCCCTTCAAAAATCAAAAAAAATCCCTTCAAAAATCAAAAAAAAATCCCTTCAAAAATCAAAATAATCCCTTCAAAACCAAAAATAATCCCTTCAAAAATCAAAATAATCATTTAAAAAATAAAAATCAAAATAATCCCTTCAAAAATAAAAATAAAAATAATCCCTTCAAAAATAAAAATAATCCCTTCAAAAATAAAAATAAAAAAGTCCCTTCAAAAATCAAAATAATCCCTTCAAAAATCAAAATAATCCCTTCAAAAATCAAAATAATCCCTTCAAAAATCAAAATAATCATTTAAAAAATCAAAATAATCATTTAAAAAATCAAAATAATCATTTAAAAAATAAAAATAATCCCTTCAAAAATCAAAATACCCACTGGGAGGATTGTGGTTTTAAGCTCAGACCTACAGGTACTTCACACTTTTCATTTCATTTCAGCAATAAAATTGCACTGAGGAGCAGGAGCACCGTAAGGTCAGGTTGGTAATTAAAGCCACGTGGTGGAAATATTTCAGATGTGATTAAAAAATAAAATATTGCTGGGTTTAGTGCCATTATTAAAGTTGCATTAAGGTAGTGACACGTAATGGATATTAGTTATTTTTAAATAATAAATATAATAATGATCACATAAAAACAACAACAAAAAATATTAATTTTTTTAATTTACAGCCCAGAAATGTGACAAAAAATTGGTTGATAAAATCACACTTACACTCAAATGCTGTGGTGGTGGCATCTGGTAAAACTTGGCCGATGACATCCTAAAAATATAAGGAAAAATCAGTTAAAAATCAAATAGGATTTAATGCAAATAGATTTGCATGAAATCATTTTAATCCCTCCCCACCACCCCAAAATGAGAAAGATTTTAGGGCACAGCACAAACCTGCACCAACCATGATGGGTTTTTCTTCAGGAAAACTCTTTTTTTTCCCAAGTAATCACAAACAGCTCTGTGGGCTCTGCTCTGGCAGGTGAAAAAATTCATTTTTTCCTTGGGTTATAAAAAATTGGGCACCTAACTGATAAATTCATAAAAAGGGATTTATTAATTTTTTTTGCTTTAAAACCTGTTCTCTCCTGTTTGAGGGCTCTGCCAGTCTCAGCTGGGATTTAAACTGCTCCAAAATCCAAAATTCAGGAGAAATGTTCAGATACTCGAGGAGAAATCACTGGAAACCCCCAAAAAAGCAGAGACACCAAAGCTGAGGCAGCTCCACAACACCAAAAAAAAAGAAACATTTCAAACCAAACACCAACACAGATTTTTTTTGCTGATACCAGAGAAAAACTTTTACCATTTTTCAGCCAAAATTTCCACTTCCAACCTCTGCTCCAACCCAGCCTTTCTATGCTGGGACCAGAGAAAAACTTTTACCATTTTTCCACCCAAAACAAACCAACATTTCCACTTCCAATCCAGCTTTTTTTTTGCTGGTACCAAAGAACTTTTACCATTTTTTCAGCCAAATCACACCAACACTTCCAGTTCAAATCCCTCCTCTAACCCAGACATTTTTGCTGGTACCACAAAGAGTTTTTACCATTTTTTCGGCCAAATCACACCAACATTTCCAGTTCCAATCCTTCCTCCAACCCAGCCTTTCTTGCTGGTACCAAAGAAAAATTTTAATCATTTTTTCAGCCAAATCACACCAACATTTCCAGTTCAAATCCCTGCTCCAACCCAGAATTTTTTGCTGGACCAGAGAAAAACTTCTACCATTTTTCCAGCCAAAACAAACCAACATTTCCAGTTCCAGTCCCTGCTCCAACCCAGCCTTTCTTGCTGGGACCAGAGAAAAACTTTTACCATTTCTCAGCCAGAATTTCCACTTCCAATCCCTGCTCCAACCCAGACTTTTTTGCTGGGACAAGAGAAAAGCTTTTAAAGCTTTTGACCATTTTTTCAGCCAAAATTTCCACTCCAATCCCAACCCAGACTGTTTTTTACTGGTACCAAAGAAAAGCTTTCATCATTTTTTCAGCTTTTACCATTTTTTAGCCAAATCACACCAACACTTCCACCAGTTCCAGTCCCTCCTCCAACCCAGCCTTTTTTGCTGGTACCAGAGAAAATCTTTTACAAATTTTTCAGCCAAAACTTCCAGTTCCAATCCCTGCTCCAACCCAGACTTTTTTTACTGGGACCAGAGAAGAGTTTTTACCATTTTTTCAGCTTTTACCATTTTTTAGCCAAACCACACCAACATTTCCAATTCCACAGCCCTGCTCCAACCCAGATTTTTTTGCTGGGACCAGAGAAAAGTTTTTACCATTTTTCCAGCCCAAACAAACCAACATTTCCAGTTCCAATCCCTGCTCCAACCAAGACTTCTTTTTTTACTGGTACCAAAGAAAAGCTTTCATCATTTTTTCAGCTTTTACCATTTTTTTTAGCCAAAACCACCCAAAATTTCCACTTCCACAGCCCTGCTCCAACTCAGCCTTTCTATGCTGGGACCAGAGAAGAGTTTCTATCATTTTTTAGCCAAACCACACCAACACTTCCAGTTCCACATCCCTGCTCCAATCCAGATTTTTTTGCTGGTACCAGAGAAAAACTTTTACCATTTCTCAGCCAAAATTTCCATTTCCAACCCAGCCTTTTTTTTTTTTTTTCTGGTACCAGAGAAGAGTTTTTACCATATTTCCATCCAAAACAAACCAGCATTTCCAGTTCCAATCCCTGCTCCAACCCAGCCTTTCTTGCTGGTACCAGAGAAAAGCTTTTACCATTTTTCAGCCAAAATCACACCAAAATTTCCACTTCCAATCCCTGCTTCAACCCAGCCTTTTTTGCTGGTACTAAAGAAAAATTTTAATCATTTTTTCAGCCAAATCACACCAACATTTCCAGTTCAAATCCCTGCTCCAATCCAGATTTTTTTGCTGAACCAGAGAAAAACTTTTACCATTTTCCAGCCAAAATTTCCACTTCCAATCCCTGCTCCAACCCAGACTTTTTTGCTGGGACAGGAGAAAAGCTTTTAAAGCTTTTGACCATTTTTTCAGCCAAAATTTCCACTCCAATCCCAACCCAGACTGTTTTTTACTGGTACCAAAGAAAAGCTTTCATCATTTTTTCACCTTTTACCATTTTTTTTTAGCCAAAACAACCCAAAATTCCACTTCCACAGCCCTGCTCCAACTCAGCCTTTCTATGCTGGGACCAGAGAAGAGTTTCTATCATTTTTCAGCCAAACCACACCAACACTTTCAGTCCCACACCCCTGCTCCAACCCAGATTTTTTTGCTGAACCAGAGAAAAACTTTTACCATTTTTCCAGCCAAAACAAACCAACATTTCCACTTCCAATCCAGCTTTTTTTTGCTGGTACCAAAGAACTTTTACCATTTCTTCAGCCAAATCACACCAACACTTCCAGTTCCACATCCCTGCTCCAACCCAGCCTTTCTTGCTGGGACCAGAGAAAAGCTTTTACCATTTTTCAGCCAAAATCACACCAAAATTTCCACTTCCAGTCCCTGCTCCAACCCAGATTTTTTTGCTGAGACAAGAGAAAAGCTTTTACCATTTTCCAGCCAAAATTTCTGTTCCCAACCCAGATTTTCTTTTTTTGCTGGTACCAAAGAAAAGCTTTCATCATTTTATCAGCTTTTACCATTTTTCCAGCCAAACCACACCAACACTTCCAGTTCCACATCCCTGCTCCAATCCAGATTTTTTTGCTGGGACCAGAGAAAAACTTTTACCATTTTTCCAGCCAAAACAAACCAAAATTTCCATTTCCAGTTGCTCCTCCAACCCAGCCTTTCTTGCTGGGACCAGAGAAAAACTTTTACCATTTCTCAGCCAAAATTTCCACTTCCAATCCCTGCTCCAACCCAAATTCTTTTGCTGGGACAAGAGAAAACCTTTTAAAGCTTTTGACCATTTTTCAGCCAAGATTTCCAGTTCCACGTCCCTGCTCCAACCCAAACTTTTTTTGTTGGTACCAGAGAAAAGCTTCGATCATTTTTTCAGCTTTTACCATTTTCCAAAATCACAAACCACACCAAAATTTCCACTTCCAATCCCTGCTCCAACCCAGACTTTTTTGCTGGGACAAGAGAAAAGCTTTTAAAGCTTTTGACCATTTTTTCAGCCAAAATTTCCACTCCAATCCCAACCCAGACTGTTTTTTACTGGTACCAAAGAAAAGCTTTGATCATTTTTTCAGCTTTTACCATTTTTTTTTAGCCAAAACAACCCAAAAATTCCACTTCCAATCCAGGTTTTTTTGCTGATACCAGAGAAAAGCTTTTACCATTTTTTCAGCCAAAACAAACCAACATTTCCACTTCCAGTCCCTGTTCCAACCCAGACTTTTTTTTTTTTGCTGGTACCAGAGAAAAGCTTTTATGATTTTTTCAGCTTTTACCATATTTCCAGCCAAACCACATCAACACTTCCACCAGTTCCAATCCCTGATCCAATCCAGATTTTTTTGCTGGGACAAGAGAAAAGTTTTTACCATTTTTCCAGCCAAAAAACCCGAACATTTCCACTTCCAATCCCTGCTCCAACCAAGACTTCTTTTTTTACTGGTACCAAAGAAAAACTTTGATTATTTTTTCAGCTTTTACCATTTTTTTAGCCAAAACCACCCAAAATTTCCACTTCCACAGCCCTGCTCCAACTCAGCCTTTCTATGCTGGGACCAGAGAAGAGTTTCTATCATTTTTTAGCCAAACCACACCAACACTTCCAGTTCCACATCCCTGCTCCAACCCAGATTTTTTTTCTGATACCAGAGAAAAAACTTTTACCATTTTTCCAGCCAAAACAAACCAACATTTCCAGTTCCAGTCGCTCCTCCAACCCAGCCTTTCTTGCTGGGACCAGAGAAAAACTTTTACCATTTCTCAGCCAAAATTTCCACTTCCAATCCCTGCTCCAACCCAGATTTTTTTGCTGGGACAAGAGAAAAGCTTTTAAAGCTTTTGACCATTTTTTCAGCCAAAATTTCCACTCCAATCCCAACCCAGACTGTTTTTTACTGGTACCAAAGAAAAGCTTTCATCATTTTTTCAGCTTTTACCATTTTTTTTTAGCCAAAACAACCCAAAAATTCCACTTCCAATCCAGGTTTTTTTGCTGATACCAGAGAAAAGCTTTTACCATTTTTTCAGCCAAAACAAACCAACATTTCCACTTCCAGTCCCTGTTCCAACCCAGACTTTTTTTTTTTTGCTGGTACCAGAGAAAAACTTTTATGATTTTTTCAGCTTTTACCATATTTCCAGCCAAACCACATCAACACTTCCACCAGTTCCAATCCCTGATCCAATCCAGATTTTTTTGCTGGGACAAGAGAAAAACTTTTACCATTTTTCCAGCCCAAACAAACCAACATTTCCAGTTCCAATCCCTGCTCCAACCAAGACTTCTTTTTTTACTGGTACCAAAGAAAAGCTTTGATCATTTTTTCAGCTTTTACCATATTTTTTAGCCAAAACCACCCAAAATTTCCAATTCCACATCCCTGCTCCAACCCAGATTTTTTTTACTGGGATCAGAGTTTTTATCCTTTTTTCAGCTTTTACCATTTTTTTTAGCCAAACCACACCAACATTTCCAATTCCACATTCCTGCTCCAAACCAGAAATTTTTGCTGGGACCAGAGAAAAGTTTTTACCATTTTTCCAGCCAAAAAACCCCAAAATTTCCAATTCCACATCCCTGCTCCAACCCAGATTTTTTTCCTACTACCAGAGAAGAGTTTTTATCATTTTCCAGCCAAAACAAACCAACATCTCCAGTTCCAATCCCTGCTCCAACCCAGCCTTTCTTGCTGGGACCAGAGAAAAACTTTTACCATTTCTCAGCCAAAATTTCCACTTCCAACCCAGATTTTTTTTTTTGCTGGTACCAAAAAAAAGCTTTTATCATTTTTTCAGCCAAAATCACACCAAAATTTCCACTTCCAATCCCTGCCCCAACCCAGACTTTTTTTTGGTACCAAAGAAAAACTTGAATCATTTTTTCAGCCAAACCACACCGACACTTCCAGTTCCACATCCCTGCTCAAAACTCAGGGTTTTTTGCTGATCTTTTACCATTTTTCCAGCCAAAACAAACCAACATTTCCACTTCCACGTCCCTGCTCCAACCCAGACTTTTTTTACTGGGATCAGAGTTTTTATCCTTTTTTCAGCTTTTACCATTTTTTTTAGCCAAACCACACCAACATTTCCAATTCCACATTCCTGCTCCAAACCAGAAATTTTTGCTGGGACCAGAGAAAAGCTTTGATCATTTTTTCAGCTTTTACCACTTTTTTCAGCCAAAACACCAAAATTTCCACTTAAAATCCCTCCTCCAACCCAGATTTTTTTTTACTGGTACCAGAGAAAAACTTTTAAAGCTTTTGACCATTTTTTCAGCCAAAATTTCCATTTCCAACCCCTCCTGATGTCCTGGCACTTCTGCTCTCTCCATTTCTCCCTTTCATTTAAAAATTAAAATTAAATTTCTGAGCTACAGAGAACAATGAATAATCTGGTGAAAGCAGCACAAGGTTTCCACAGAGCCAACAGAAGCAAGAAATAATTATTAAAAACTTTCTCGTGGTGCCTCCTCAATTTGGATGCTAAAATAAATCGAGGGATGTGATTTAAATTATTAATTGTACAGAAGAAATGTGCAGTGGGGCTTAATTGTGGATTTGTAAATTTGTGGAGGCAAAAATAGGAAAAAAAAACCCCAAAATATTTCCATGTTGATAAAAATTCTTCCATTCCTCATGGTTCACCAGCCCTCTGTCTAAAGCCACTATTTCTAATAAGAAATTAGCAATTAGCATTAGAAAACTGGACTAATTATTTCTAAATCCACTCATTTAAACACTGAAAATTCCTCAGCAAACAGAGTTTAATTGTGTTAGATTTAAGCCACTTGTGAATGTTCATCTAAGGGCACACAGATGCTTCTAGGAAATGGATTTAAAATGGGATTTAAGGGGTTTGGAAGCATCAGAGGCAGCTCTGATGGCCCCAAAAGTCTGCTTGGAAAACTCCAAACATCCCAAAGATCTGAGAAAACTGAAATAGTGATTTAAAAAAAATTTATTTTCCTGCATGGTTTCAGAATAACTTTTTCTGTGTATTGAGAATTCTTTAATATGAATAATAAGTGAATTATTCACCCCAACTCTTGCACTAAATAAACACCAGCAGCCACCAAAACTTTGCTCAACTGGCAGTAATTTTGTAATAATAATAATTATAATAAATATAATTATAATTTAATAATAATAATTAAATCAAAGTATCTGAGAGAAACCTGGCAGGGAGAGGAGGGAAATCCCATCCCTGTGCCCTTCCCAAAGGGTTTCCAGCAGCTCCATCCCATTTCCATTCCCAAACACCCCCCAGACCTGGGGCTGACCCAGGATTAAAGGATTATTCTAAATTTCAAAGGATTACACGTGCACAGGGAGGGATTTTCTCCTATCACAACAGAGATCATGAACAATAAAATCCCACAGCTCTGTTTTATCTGACATGACTGAAAAGCCTCAAAACACCAGGAGAAAAATCAGCTGCAAAAAGAGGAACTCCAAAATCACATCTGAAAAAGCAGAAAATGTGAAAAGCTCTGCTTAAATGCCAGCAGATATTTAAAAAATTTATATATTTTTATGCCACAGCTCTGATGTTTCACTTAAAATTTATTTTATCTCACTATGACAACGTGAAGTTACCCAAAATTAACACCAAGTGCTTAAATACTCTGACAGGAGGAATGCAGACAGCTTGAGGGGGGAAAAAAAAAATAAGCTTATTGTAATTCATTTAGTGAAGCCTTAAAAATAAATCTATTTACTGGTAACTCACAGGCCTGCAAAGCTGAGACACTGAGAACTTATTTGAAGTGACACCACAAAGAGCAGCTCTGAAAATGAGGATGGAAGGGAATTCACACAGCAGCCTGAAATGCTGCAAGGCTACGCTGGGTGGGAGGGAAAATTAACAAAAATCTGCTTAAAATCACCTAAAATGTAAAATAAAACCCTGCTGGCCTCAAAGATCATTTTATGGGGTTTGTTAACACAAAACAGCCCGTGGGACCCACCTTGGAGGAAGAAGATCCTTCCTGGACAGCGAATTCAGTCCTCAGGGATGAAAATTCTGGGATGTGCACCCGGTTTGGGAGTGGCCCCAAATGTGGTTCCAGCAGGGCAGCACCTCCCAAAAACCCCTGGGACACTGGAGTGGGACTGATCCCAAAAACCCCCTGGGACACTGGGGTGGGACTGATCCCAAAACCCCTGGGACACAGGAGTGGGACTGATCCCAAAACCCCCTGGGACACTGGGGTGGGACTGATCCCAAAAACCCCCTGGGACACTGGGGTGGGACTGATCCCAAAAACTCCCTGGGACACAGGAGTGGGACTGATCCCAAAAACTCCCTGGGACACAGGAGTGGGACTGATCCCAAAAACTCCCTGGGACACAGGAGTGGGACTGATCCCAAAAACCCCCTGGGACACTGGGGTGGGACTGATCCCAAAAACCCCCTGGGACACAGGAGTGGGACTGATCCCAAAACCCCCTGGGACACAGGAGTGCGACTGATCCCAAAAACCCGGGACACAGGAGTGGGACTGATCCCAAAAACCCCCTGGGACACTGACACAGGAGTGGGACTGATCCCAAAAACTCCTTGGGACACTGGAGTGGGACTGATCCCAAAAACTCCCTGGGACACTGGAGTGGGACTGATCCCAAAACCCCCCTGGGACACTGGAGTGGGACTGATCCCAAAAACTCCCCGGGACACAGGAGTGGGACTGATCCCAAAAAACCCCTGGGACACAGGAGTGGGACTGATCCCAAAAACTCCCCTGGGACACTGGAGTGGGACTGATCCCAAAACCCCCCTGGGACACTGGAGTGGGACTGATCCCAAAAACCCCCTGGGACACCGGAGTGGGACTGATCCCAAAAACCCCCTGGGACACTGGAGTGGGACTGATCCCAAAAACCCCCTGGGACACTGGAGTGGGACTGATCCCAAAAACCCCTGGGACACTGGAGTGGGACTGATCCCAAAAACTTTCTGGGACACTGGGGTGGGACTGATCCCAAAAACTCCCCTGAGACACAGGAGTGGGACTGATCCCAAAACCCCCTGGGACACAGGAGTGGGACTGATCCCAAAAACTCCCCTGGGACACAGGAGTGGGACTGATCCCAAAAACCCCTGGGACACAGGAGTGGGACTGATCCCAAAAACTCCCCTGGGACACTGGAGTGGGACTGATCCCAAAAACCCGGGACACAGGAGTGGGACTGATCCCAAAAACTCCTTGGGACACAGGAGTGGGACTGATCCCAAAAACCCCTGGGACACAGGAGTGGGACTGATCCCAAAACCCCCTGGGACACAGGAGTGGGACTGATCCCAAAAACCCCCTGGGACAATGGCACAGGAGTGGGACTGATCCCAAAAACCCCTGGGACACAGGAGTGGGACTGATCCCAAAAACCCCCTGGGACACAGGAGTGGGACTGATCCCAAAAACCCCTGGGACACTGGAGTGGGACTGATCCCAAAAACCCCTGGGACACTGGAGTGGGACTGATCCCAAAAACCCCTGGGACACTGGAGTGGGACTGATCCCAAAAACCCCTGGGACACAGGAGTGGGACTGATCCCAAAAACTCCTTGGGACACAGGAGTGGGACTGATCCCAAAAACTCCCTGGGACACAGGAGTGGGACTGATCCCAAAAACCCCCTGGGACACAGGAGTGGGACTG
Source organism: Acrocephalus arundinaceus (assembly GCA_021534815.1). NCBI lineage: Eukaryota > Metazoa > Chordata > Aves > Passeriformes > Sylviidae > Acrocephalus > Acrocephalus arundinaceus. The sequence continues at coordinate 416,330 of JAJEOU010000095.1, forward strand.
ATCCCAAAAACTCCCTGGGACACTGACACAGGAGTGGGACTGATCCCAAAACCCCTGGGACACAGGAGCAGGACTGAGCCTGGAGTGCCCCAGACAGCCCCACTGGATCGTTCAGAGCCTGACAAAATCCCTGTGGCTGCTCTTTGGGGATTGGGGTGTGCCTGGGTTGTTCTCCAGTGATTTCCCCCATGGGGAACACCTGAACTCTCCACAGGCTCCTCAATTGTTCCTTAGCACAAAAACCCCTCTGGAATTGCCTGCCAGGTGAGGGAATCACCCAGAGGAGGGCTCAGCCCCATTGCTGCCCTCCTGTCCCAGGTGGTGACAGACCCAGCTCTCCTGAGCCTTATTTTATTTAATTCTTGTATTTACCTGTCCAGCTTGGAGTTTTATTTTATTTATTTCCTGTATTTACCTGACCCACCACTCATGAATGGCTTGGAGTTTTATTTTATTTATTTCCTGTATTTACCTGACCCACCATTCTTGAGTGGCTTGGAACTTTATTTTATTTAATTCCTGTATTTACCTGACCAACTACTCCTGAGTGGCTTGGAGTTTTATTTTATTTAATTCCTGTATTTACCTGACCCACCACTCCTGAGTCGGTCAGAGCTTTATTTTATTTATTTCCTCTATTTATCTGACTCACCATTCTTGAGTGGCTCGGAACTTTATTTAATTTAATTCCTGTATTTACCTGACCAACCATTCCTGGGTGGCTTGGAGCCTTATTTTATTTATTTCCTGTATTTATCTGACCCACCACTCCTGAATGGCTTGGAGTTTTATTTTATTTATTTCCTGTATTTATCTGACCCACCACTCCTGAATGGCTTGGAGTTTTATTTTATTTAATTCCTGTATTTACCTGACCCACCATTCCTGAGTGGGTCAGAGCTTTATTTTATTTATTTCCTCTATTTATCTGACTCACCATTCTTGAGTGGCCTGAAACTTTATTTTATTTAATTCCTGTATTTACCTGACTCACCATTCTTGAATGGCCTGGAACTTTATTTAATTTAATTCCTGTATTTACCTGACCAACCATTCCTGGGTGGCTTGGAGCCTTATTTTATTTAATTCCTGTATTTACCTGACCCACCATTCCTGAGTGGGTCAGAGCTTTATTTTATTTATTTCCTCTATTTATCTGACTCACCATTCTTGAGTGGCCTGAAACTTTATTTTATTTAATTCCTGTATTTACCTGACTCACCATTCTTGAGTGGCTTGGAACTTTATTTAATTTAATTCCTGTATTTACCTGACCAACCATTCCTGGGTGGCTTGGAGTTTTATTTTATTTATTTCCTGTATTTATCTGACCCACCACTCCTGAATGGCTTGGAGTTTTATTTTATTTATTTCCTGTATTTATCTGACCCATCACTCCTGAATGGCTTGGAGTTTTATTTTATTTAATTCCTGTATTTACCTGAGCAATTCAGCACAGGTGAATGCTGTGATGGCCCCTCCTGGAACACAACCACCAACACCTGAGTGCTACAGGGGATAACTGAAAATGATCAGCAGCAGCACAGGTGTGACAGCACAAACCCAGGGGCACAGGGGGCCCTGGCTGCCCCTGGAATGTCACCCTGGGACAGTGACAATGTCCCTGATGGAGGGGTGGGGAGGGATTTAAGGTCCCTTCCAACCCAAACCATTCTCCAATTCTCTCACAACTTTATATGAGCATGACAGAAGCTGATTTTGAACAAACCCAGCCAGGTATGACCCTGGCATGGTTCCTCTCCTGCTCTCCATCAGATCTTTATTCACCCAAACCACACCAACACTTCCACATCCCTGCTCCAACACAGATTTTTTTGTTTTTGCTGGTAAATCCTTCCAACCTTTGCTGGCAGATCCTTAAAACCATCTCAGCAGTGAAAAGCAGAGAGCTCTGAGATGTTCCAAGCTCAAAGTTGGCCTGACTTGCCCTCCTTCCTCATCCTTTCACCTCTCTCCCACCAGGAGCTCTCAGAAGTTCCACGGATCCCGAGGTCACTGCCAGCATCACTCGGGATCTTCTGTCACCACTGACCACAATTTCTCTGCTGACTTTTAAACACCCAACCTAAATTTGTAATAATTCTGGAATAGCAAAGGATAGCCCAAGCATCAGGGGATGTTTCACTTTATTTTGGGAGGAAAAATTGGAAAATATGAAGCAAAGTGTGGAGAAAACAAAAAATATCATTTGCTCCACTTTTGTTTAAGGGCAGAGAGGATCAGGCTTGTTGTGCAACCACCCCTCCCAAAAAACCTCCCTGCTCTGTCAAAAGCTCTGCTCCCACTCCTCCACCTACAGAAAATCATGGATAATGCTAAAGGTTGGAAAAATGCAAGCTGGAATTCCTGTCAACCCTTCTGCAAAACCCTCTAGGCCCAACACTGAACATCTTCCAGCAAATCAACCCCTGAACCCCCACGGGTCTTTTCTGTGGCATCAACAGCTGCAAAATGTTGAAAAATCCCTGAATGTTAACAACAAAAGCAAAAACTGAGCATGCACGTGATGGGTGATATGGGAAAGTTTTCTTTGGAGAATCAGGAGCACGCAGAGCCCCGTGGATGTGCTGGGGAGGAGAGGGGACGAGGGCAATGCTGCAGAGACAAGATTTTAACTGAGCTTTTCCTCAGGCTAAGGACACAGTGAGGAAATGGTAAAAACACCCAGTGGCATTTCTGAGCAAGCAGAGCATCCAAAAAAAATCACAGCAGGAAAGGGACTGAGGGACAGGGGACAGCACAGACCCCCAGTCCGGGCAGGGGAAATGGCACCAGGAGCCCCAGCCCAGGTGGAGCCCGATGATTTACTCAGCAGGGAATGCTCCTTTTCCTGAATATTCCCAATTTATTGGGAATATTTCCTCCCAAAGCACAACTTCTGCCATCCGTGCCTCCTCAAGGCACGCAGGAGGGGATGCCCTGCCCGGGAAATGTCCCTGCCCACGGCAGGGGGGGATTTGGGGACACTCAGGGTTCCTTCCAGCCCAGCCCACGGCTCGATGCTCCTGCCGGGATCTCCCGAAAGCTCCGGACACCGGCGCCGTGCCGGGACAGGGTTTGGTCAAGCCCTACGAAAATCACTCTCCCATTAAAACTTTCTGCCAAAACAGACGCCAAAAACACCTCCCAGCATCCAGGGAGGGATCTGGACACGGCTTGGTGCACAGAGCATCCCCCGGGCTGGCTCGGGGGTCCCGGGGACATCCCCGGGGCTGGCAAGGAATCCCGGTGACATCCCCCGGGCCGGCTCGGGGGTCTCGGTGACATCCCCCGGGCTGGCTCGGGAATCCCGGTGACATCCCTGAGCTGGCAGGGAATCCCGGTGACATCCCGTGGGCTGGCTCGGGGGTACCGGTGACATCCCCCGGGCTGGCTCGGGAATCCCGGTGACACCTCCCGGGGCTGGCTCAGGGGTACCGGTGACATCCCCGGGGCTGGCTCACGGATCCCGGTGACATCCCCCGGGCTGGCACGGGGGTCTCGGTGACATCCCCCGCCTGGCAAAGGGGTCCCGGTGACATCCCCCGGGCTGTCTCGGGAATCCCGGTGACACCCCCCGGGCTGGCACGGGGGTCTCGGTGACACCCCTGAGCCGGCAGGGAATCCCGGTGCCATCCCCCGGGCTGGCTCGGGGGTACCGGTGACATCTCCCGGGCTGGCTCACGGGTCCCGGTGACACCCCCGGACCGGCTCGGGGGTCCCGGTGACAACCCCCGTGCCAGCTCGGGGGTCCCGTCCCGGCCGGACTCACTCACCAGCACATCCCTGAAGAGCAGCTGCGGGGCGGAGTGCACGGTCCAGTCCACGGCGGCTCCGTCGGGGATCTTGATGCGGATGACGAGCGCCTGGCTGTCCATGGCGCCGCAGGGGCCGCAGAGCAGCCAGAGCATCCCCGCCCCGCGGGCTCACATGCTGCCGGGCCGGGCCGGGCCGAGCCGAGCCGGGCCGGGCCGGGCACAGCCTGCACCGCCCTCCCGCAGGAAGGAGCCGCTGCCCCGGAACCAAAACGGAGCCCCGGGAGGAGGGGATGTGCGGCGGCAGCGGAGGAGGAGGAGGAGGAGGAGGAGGAAGGGGAGGCGGTGCTGTGGGCAGGGAGGAGGCGGTCCCAGCCCGGCAGCGCTCGGTGTTTAATTGTTTTCCTGCCATTGTGCCGTGTGTTTGCACAGGAAAAGCGCAGCCGAATGGCGAATCCAGCGGGGCCCGTGCCAGGCTGGGATTCCCGCTGGAAGCGGTGCGGGAGCCCCGGCGCTGCCCGCGGGTCAGAGGGAGCGGCCGGGGCGGCTCCGGGGGGATCGGTCCGGGTTATCCCATCGCACACAAACACACAAATACAAACACAACACAAACTTACACACAACACAAACTCACACAACGCAAACACAACACAGATAAACTCACAAATACAACACAAATATACAAAACGCAAACACAGACAACACAAATACAACACAAACACAGCACAAAAAACCCCACACACAAAAACAAATACACAACACAAACACAACACACACGCAACACAAACTCACAAAAACAGCACAAACACAACACAAAAAAGCCCCCACACAAACACAAATACACAACACACACACAGACAACACAAACAGAAACACAACACTAACACACACACAACACAAACTCACACAAATACAACACAAACACACAACACAGACACAAACACAGAAAACACACTCAACACACACAAACACAGCACAACACACAAACACGACACACATGACACAAACTCAAACACAACACAACACCAGACACACCCAGCCTGTGCCAGGGGCTCTGGGATAACCTGCCCGGGGAGCTGGGGGTGTCACGGGCCCGGGAAGTGTCCAGGGGTGTCTGAAGGTGACACTTGGGGACACGGGCTGGGATTTGGGGTGGTAGCTGAAGGTCGGGCTCTGTGACCCCCAAGGGCTGGCCCAGCCTCAGTCGTGGTGGTTCTCTGCCCATCCCTGCCTTGGGGTCCTGCAGAGCAAACTGGGAATGGGCACCGGGAATGGGAACTGGGGATGGGCTCTGGGAATGGGCATTGGGAATGGGCACTGCAAACAGGCACTGGGAAACTGGCACTGGGGATGTGTATTGGGAATGGGCACTAGGAAATGGGCTCTGAGAATGGGCACCAAGGACAGGCACTGGCAAAGGTCACTGGGATGGGCTTCAGGAATGGGCACTGGGAATGGGCACTGGGAATGGGCACCAGGAATGGGCTCTGGGAATGGGCTCTGGGACAGCCCAACACCTCAGGAGCGGGTGAATGAAGGCACCCAGAGCAGGGGTGCCAGCAGCTGTCTCACACTTCACTGTTCCTCCACATTCCAGATCTCCAGAGTTGATGTCCAGATCCAATTCTGGTATCACTGAGTTTCCCTTGTCTGTCAGAGATGCAGCTGAAACCAGCCTGGCCCAAACCACGATCCATCTTTCTGATGGAAGAAAATCCCTGTCCACATCAGCAACAAAGAACGTGTATTTCCAGCACAGAACACCAACTCAGCTTCTAAAACAGCTTTTTAAAATTCAGCTTTTCACTGCCACAAGTCACAGGGAAAGCTCTCTGCTCTGCACAGCTCTGCAGCATGGAACAACCCACTTCTTTTTTTTTTTTTTTTAAAGAGAACAGCATTAATCTCAATTGTGGGCTATTGATCTGTGCATTTTATCACACTCTCTCACATATCATCTCTGACAAACTGGACTGTTTGAGTTATTTTATCAATTTACAGGGGGGGGAATGGGAGGTATATTTAATTCCTGAAACGTCTTCAAGCTTCTTCATATTCGAATTCTACTTTGTTTGAGCTTTAGGAAAAAAAAATAATAATTCAATGGCCATTAACAGAGATAAATTCTCTCTATGTTCAATAACTTTATAATTTAGTTCCTATACTAAAAATTAATAGAGCCCCAGCTCCTGAGGATCTAAGGGACTGGTGGTGCCCACACAGACGCCTTTCTGCTCAAATGAACCTTTTACCTGCAGTCCCTGTGTACCTTTCACTCAGCTCCATTTCAATCAGATTCATCTCCTATTAAATTTTAAAGAATAGGACACAAAATGATGGAATTTCTATAGACCTGCAATTTTTCTAAAATGTCTTCTTCATTTACGAGACTATGGGGAAAACCGACTCAATTTGCCAAATTTGCATAAATATTACGTCGATTTTCCAGGGCTAATCATAACCTTAATCCCCCATTCTGATGTGTGTAATCAAACTTGAAGGGTTTTTACATCTTAAGAAGTACAGCACATCAAGGGCATATTTATTGTTACAGGTTTGGTTTTGTCACAGACTTCTTTAAACCCCAATTGAATGAGAAGTTTTCATTTGAAATACACCACTTGAAACAAATAATTTATATTTATTTTATCATCCTGCAGAAGTTTTGCTATGAGATGTCACCAACATTTATTTTTTAGATATTATTCCTTGATGTTGGGGAGGAAACTGCTGTTGTGAGAACGCAATCCATGATTTTTTTAAATATAAAAATTCTTCCAGTTCTGCATTTGAGCAGCCCAAGAATCTGCCCTTAAAAAGTTCAAGTTGCCAGTACAAGGATTCCAAAATCCCCATTAAAAAAATAACAAAGCAGCCTGATTTTCCCCACTAAATGCAGATGACACAACATTTATAACCAAAGTTACTGTTTACCCACGAGCAAACACCACCCCAAACCCACAAAGAACGATGTATCAATGCTTTAATTACAGGAGGTGAAGCCCAAAACTCTAAATTCTGATTTTTTTTATTTGTGAGGGCTAAACATCCTCCCTCGGTGGCTCCCAGCAGCTGCCACTTGCAGTGTGCTGCTGCTCTCTGCTGCTTTCCGGCGCCGCTGGAGAGGACTGAGAGCATCCCGAGGTGGCCACGGCAAGGAAATAAATATTTATTTCCAGGGAAAAGCAGAATGCTGACACAGGAGGGGTGGAAAAATCATTATAAGCTCGCAGGAGTCTCGGTGAAGATGGGAAAATGCTGTGTCCTGGTGATTTGCTGAGCAGGATAATTTTGCTTTCCTCCAGAAGTAAGGAAAGAAGTTATTATTTAATTCCCACTGCAAGGAAGTTGTCCAACATGAGCAAATTTTTATCTTTGCTCTGTCACAAACATCCTGTAATGGAGTTTTGGGTCCCTCCACCAAAACTCTGTAGAAAGAAGAGGGAGGAAAAGCAGAGGTGACTCTCCTGGCCCTGCTCTTGAATATCCTGTCCTGGGATGTGGATTCAGGTTTTCCTTGCCCTGAGGAGGGAGGACAGGTGAAAAATGCCCTGCAGGAGCATTTAAATTCATTAAAACCAGCATTGGTATTCCCAATTCCTCCAGTCCTGCACTTGGATAAAAGGGCAGAGCACAGGGAAGATGCTGAGATAGAGACAGAAAATTAAATCCAGATTTAATTCTGGATCCTACTCTGCATCTCCATTCACCTCATTACTACCAGAATTTTTCCAGCTATGACCTAGGAATAATGTGTATTTATTATTATGGAACAGGCTAAATAATTCCCATTTACCTCTTAAAATATTTTGGAATATTGTGTTACCACCAGTGCTGTGCCACCTTACCTGTAATTCAGACACTGAGTATAAAACACACATGGAGCAATCAGGATCTCCTCAATTTATCATCCCTGCACCAATTTCTATAAATAACAAAGGACAAACTCTCATTTTTTCTAGAGAAAATAACACCTGATGGTTGTTTTAGGAGCACACATTTTCCTGCCTTTTTGGAAAGATATTAATACCTGACTTTATGTGTTGATAAATAACATCTCATGGCGAAATTCACTTTTTTTTTTTCCTTTCAATTGCCTGTGAGTGCAGCAAACTGAATTCCCTGAGGCTTGTGAAAAATAGGTCAGCAGTGTCCAGGCTTCCTGAAGACATTCCTCCCTGAAATGCATCTCCTGGAAAAACTCACCAAGTGCAGCATGGATAGATGCAGATTTCTGAAAAATGGCATTAAAACTTCCACCAAACTTCCCACTGCCTCTCCCAGGCACTCTGCAGTTTCTCTGGAATAAAAAGGACATGAGTTTGGGATCCAAATATCAGGAAATAAATTCATCTTATTTTCAGTTGACAGGGAAATTCAAACAGCTCTTTTAAAGCTCTTTTCTCACACTGAACTCACCTTGGACTGAAAGAAAACATAACAACAGTAAACTTGATTTAGGCTAAATTAATAAATATTTAGTTTCTGCTTTAAATTATGAATAAATTTTGAAAAAAAAAGCAGATTATATGGTGCACAGTGACAAGGTAACTCCAGCAGTTGGGCTGTGTGTGGTGAATGATGCTCCTGTACCCCTTCAGACCAGCTCCAGGGGCTGCATAATTGTTTTTCTGTCAACCTATAAATTCTTGAGTAACAACAAAATTATTGTGATTTTTCTTCCTAAATAATTCATATCTCACAAAGTACATGAGCAGGCCCATGAATCACTGAGCATGTAACAATCACATCTAATGGCGTTTCTTCTTTAAAGGGGAAAAATGGGTTTGACTTTGTAATCTTGTTCAAAGATCAGTGTTCTAATCTGGTATTTACATTTTAAACTTGAAAGTTCTCTTGATTGGAGTTTTTGTCTGAAGGACTGTTTTTAATCATGTTTTCCACTTTTAATTCTATTAGGATTATTAATATCGCTGCAAGTAATAAATTGGTTTTATAATGAACTACAACAGGGCTCATAAACTGTGCTTAAAGTGATGCAATTACTTTCAAAATCACTCCAAGTTGTTTGTATTCCACTTTTTAGGGCTTAAATGCAAAACCAACATATTTTTCTTTTCTAGAAATGAAATAGATCTTTTAGGCAAGTTAACAAGTTTTATTCTATATTCCCTGGCTGCAATGCTGAAGCTGCCACTTTTTCTTAGGTGTATTTAAACTGAAAAATACAGCCCAAAATTTAAATCATGACTTCTGTTTCCAGAAATAGAGACAGAAATCAAGATAACTCTCCGAGTTATTAACTTACTTTTCTGTAGTGAACATGATTAAGGGGTTACACGAAAAGCCAATATAAATTAAATGGCCACAGTTAATAATACATGAAGCAAAATCCCCTTTGTTTCAGGAAAAGTTGCTTTAAACCAGAGGCCTAAGGGCATTCAACTATTAAAAAACACCTGAATTTCATTCAATAATAATAACATACATCAGGGAGATCTATAATTATGGTTTGTGAGGAGATTTAGGTCAACACATAAGGTAAGGTGAGGACAGATTTAAATTCTGCCCAAGTCAGCGGAAGGTCAGCAGGAGAAAAGCTCTGGATATTGCTCCAGGGAGCAGGAAAAGAGCATAAAAACTGATTTTTCAACAATATGAGAGTGCTAATCATAAATATTTAAGAGTTCCAATCCAATCTTAAATCCAGACTTAATTTACAGTGGGGGAAGAAAAAGTTAAAACTTTGTATTGAATTAGGTCCACTTGCAAGGAGTTCATCAACTGGTGATAAAGTGTGATGTTAAATCTAAAAATATTTAAATAAAATGAACTGCCTGGGCCATATTTGCATCACCAGCCCCAAAACTTCAGGAAAACAAACAAACCCACCAATGTTTGAGCACAATTTGGAGGAGACAACAGCAGAAAAGGGAATTTCTTGGGGTAGCTCATTAATGCCCTGGAGTCTCTGGCAAAAAAACATTTATCAACCATACAAAAAGCTCTAAAAGTAAAATATAGTAATTAAGTCTGCTGAAAAATTACTTAAGCCACGCAATCGATAAATTGTGTGGCTTAAGTAATTTTTCAGAGGACACGTAAGATTTAATAAGTATAAGCAGTTAAAGACCCTGCCTTGGCTCTGCCATTAGGGTGTAATTGAAGCGGTAAAAAAGATCAGCCGAACGTGTGTTGATTACCACCTTATCTTTGAAAGGCAATTAAGCACCTCAATCATTGCAACGAGATTTGATTGTGCAGCCTTTATTGGACATTGATCTTTCAGCAAAGCAGCTGCATTTCCCATTAATTTACAGTAGCAGAGTTTAACTGGGACACCCGAGCCCGCTGACCCGGCTGAGGGGTGACACCAGCAGCTCCTCCAGGTTCGGGTGGCCCCGAGAATCATAATTATTTCAGGAGGTGCTACAAGGAGGAGCCACCTGATCCTCGGGGTTTCGTTTCTCTGGAGTAGTTAAGGGAGGTGAAACAAAGCTCTGGGACCTCATCTCTGCCTCATTTAAACATCAGCAAAGAGATAATTAAAGCGAGGCTTGCAAGGGGATGTAAACTTTGTTTCAAATCAAATCTGTCCCAAGGCAGAAGGGACATTTTGTGGATCAATTATTCCTGAGTGCTGCAGAAGTTGTTGAGGCAGAGTGGTACAAATTTTGCTGGCCCTCAATATCTTGTGTTCAGGCCAAAACCTGAGAGATAAAAAAGAGATGCTAAAAAGTTGGTGTTTATAGCAAAACAAGAGTGAAAGTCACATGAAATCTTTCACCTTTGAAAAGCAACTGGGTTTATATTCATACCTGAGAATTATTTCATTGTGATTTAATAACTGAAGTTATCCCTTACAAGCAGCTCATTTTCCCTCTAAAGTTTTTATTTATAGCAAAACAAGAGTGAAAGTCACATGAAATCTTTCACCTTTGAAAGGAAGCAACTGGGTTTATAGTCATACCTGAGAATTATTTCATTGTGATTTAATAACTCAAGTTATCCCTCACAAGCAGCTCATTTTCCCTCTAAAGTTTTTATTTATAGCAAAACAAGAGTTAAAGTCAGATGAAATGTTTCACCTTTGAAATTTGAAAGCAAGCAACTGGGTTTATATTCATACCTGAGAATTCATTGTGATTTAATAATTGAAGTTATCCCTTACAAGCAGCTCATTTTCCCTCTAAAGTTTTTATTTATAGCAAAACAAGAGTTAAAGTCACATGAAATCTTTCACCTTTGAAAGCAAGAAACTGGGTTTATATTCATACCTGAGAATTATTTCATCATGATTTAATAACTTATAAGCACTCATTTTCCCTCTGAAGAAGTTTTTCTTTATAGCAAAACAAGAGTGAAAGTCACATGAAATCTTTCACCTTTGAAATTTGAAAGTGAGCAACTGGGTTTATATTCATACCTGAGAATTATTTAATTGTGATTTAATAACTGGAGTTATCCCTCACAAGCAGCTCATTTTGAAGTTTTTATTTATAGCAAAACAAGAGTGAAAGTCAGATGAAATCCTTCACCTTTGAAAGGAAGCAACTGGGTTTATATTCATACCTGAGAATTATTTCATTGTGATTTAATAACTTATAAGCAGCTCATTTTCCCTCTGAAGAGGTGCCAGAGCTCCCAGCCAAGCCTCAATGAAAGGAATGAGCAATCCCATATTTGCACTCTGCCCTCAGACATCTCCCAGTCCATCCTTCAGCACCATCAACTTCCCAAGAGCAAGAGGTCCATTGATTTTCATGTAATACAAGAAAATATTACATTTGCTTAATTGTTACACAGTGAGATCATTGAACAAGAGATCAGGGCTCCGTTTAATGCTGCCAGCAGCACGGAATTGCAGCAATCAATAGAGCAGTTTGTCAGAGATGTTCTCCAAGGAGCCCTGCCCATCACGGGGTGGTGCTGCATTTATTGGAAAACAGGTAAGCCAAGTCAGCAGTGCCCATTATCAGGAATCAAACGAGCTGCAGCTCCAAGGAAGAGCTGTATTTATGGGCTGGTAATTAAAAACCATTTTATCAACCTTGTGTTGAGCTGAAACCTTTACAGCCAGGTATTGATGAGCTCTGTGGCAGTGAATGAGCAGTGTTTGACTTTAAACTTATGAGCTGTGGTGAGAATCAGCTCTAAAAAAATGTTAACTGCAATTTTTCTTATTAACGAGGGTTCTTGTAATGCCATCTCTTCATCTTGGAGACATTTAACTTGTGGCTGGAATATTCTCCCAAAATTTAACAGTGCAAGCACTTCTCTGATTAAATGTTTGGTGCTGCTTTTAGAAAAGCACATGTGTTGCTTCATTAAGTGGGAAACACTTCTGTTATCTGGAATTAAGTTAAAAAGTATTTAAATGGTTATTATACTGTAGTCATAGCTTGATAATTATTTATTGAGGAAAAGTGATTACCCTTCAAACCAGCCCCTATCCATTTTACATTTATTTTTTGACTCATGAAAATGGGAATGACCCAACTTCCATCACCAGCTGTGGGATTTTTTTAAATCCCAGCCCCACCAATAGATCCTGCACAGGTCTTCCCTTTTCCATTAATTCCATATTTCCACTACCCAAAAAAATTCCCCAAAAGCTTTTTTTTTTCCCTCAGGATTCCAACTGATAAGAAGTCATTTTGTCATTGTGCCTGAAGCTGTGCTTGGTTACAAATGGACAAATAAGTTATTTTGAATCCAAAAATTGAGATATTCTTGTAGTATTCTCCTCATTAATTAAAAATACCAACAATTTGTGAATTAGCACAAATTCTTCTCCATCACTTAGATTTTGTACTTACCTATAAAGCAATTAAAAGAATAATAACAACAACACACATCTGGAGCTCGAGGATTGCAAAAGATGCAAGCATCAAATGTGTTTTGGATATTTTATTTCAATATTATTTCAAGAAATGTGATACAGCCATTTTGCACTTCTTTTAGGGTGGGTTTTTTTTTCCCTTCAAAGGCTCTTCCAGGTGATTGTGACCACTCAGTGCCATTCAGACACGGTTACACCTGTGACAATTAATTAATTCTGAAATATCTAGGCAGGATCTACACCTGAACAGCTTTTATCTTTTCAGGGACATTCTGAAAATGTCAGTGCATTCACAGTTTCTTTGCCCACAGGCTACAACTCACTTCTCTAAGTTGATAAATGCATCTCTTTAAATGATCACAAGTTTGTCCAGCAGCACCAGTCCCTGACTTCCAGACATACCCTCAGCAATTCTAATTCTTCAACTTCACAGACCTCTGCAAAAATCAATCTCTCACGACCAAAAAGTCCACAAACAGCACACTGAGTATGAGAACACAGCGTAAAAACCAAATTTTTCAGTTGTTTTTAGTCAAAGGCAGCAGATATTTGCAGCACAGAACCCACCAGAGGACAAATATTCAGTACATGGCTCCTTCATCTTCTTTATTCAGAAAATAAATAGTGACTGGGCCGTGGCTGGTGTGAACAGTCTCTGTGACATGGGCAAAAAACCAGGAGCCAATTCCATACATTAAAGTTGGGATGCCTAAGGAGAGATAAAAACACGTTACACACACACAGAGCGAGCCAGGGAAATCCAAACTGCAAATTCAGAGTGAGGAATGATGAGTTCAAAATGAAACGAGAGGGAAATTATTCCTGGAAAAGCTGCCTTGGAAGTATTTTGTCTTTATTTAAATGCAGCAATCAGGGCTTAACACCTTTCCTGTTGACACGAGGCAGGAAGCAGCAATAAGCAGGAATTATTAGAAAAAGAAAACAGGAGGGTAACAGCATGAAAGAAGTGAAACATCACCATGCACACATGATTTCTACTGATTAAATAAATATATATATTTTTATATGTCCAAATACTAAATTCAAACTCTTGAACATCCACTTAAGTTATTGGAGTCTATATCAGAGCAGAAATTAAAAAATAGGCAGTGAATCCAACATGAAGTTGCTCTGGGGAAAATCAGATCAGCAGTCAAAACTACCAACTCCAACAGAACTGCAATGGGCAAAAAGGTTTATATATTTATATATATATATATATAAAAAAAGTGACATGTTTTAGCCCTACCAATTTATCTTCTATTACAGACAATATTCTATTTATTACAGAGGGAAAAACAGAGGTGGATTTAGGCCCTGAATTCAGAAACACCAAATTTAACATGCTTGAAGCTAAGGGCTTAAGCAGGATTCTGAGGGAAATAAATTGCCTTTTAAATCAAGTTTTCCAATCATTTAAATATGAAACATGAGGGGTAGTTGTGAGAAAAACAAAGGTGTGACTGGGTGTAGGAAAAATCAGATTTAAAGGTGCTATTAAGAAATCAATCTTTGTGATTATATTTTCTCACTACATCAGTTTGGAAAGGTCAGAAGATTAAAACCAGCAGACATGTTTTGGAAAAGTGACGGAAGACTTGCAAAGAAAAGGAAAATTTAAAAAATTAAATATGAAAATAAACAATGTATGAAATGTTATGACTCTGTCACTGCCAGCATTCAAATAAACATTGAATCTGCAGCCACAGTTTTGAAAAAATATACTTCAAAACTTAACTTTATCTACTTTTATATTAATAAGGTACTGAGAAAGCCTTTTTATGATAAGGATTTATATTCCAGCAGCACATTAGGATCAAAGCAGCCGGACCATTCCTGCATCAGACATTGCCTCAAACAGTTTCGCTTCAGAATTGCTTAGAGGACAAAAGTTCATCCACGGCACCCGGATTTCCAGCTGGAAAATGCTCCCTACCAAAGGCGGGAGCCGCTTAAATACCGAGGTCTGATCTGTGGCTGTCACAAGGGTCAGAGAAACACGAACTCAGTGAAACGCCCCCCGCCAGTGTCGATTTACGGCTCTGCCCCTGCCCTGCTCGGGAATTACAGCTCGGGAATTCCTGGGCTGGAGAACGGGAGAGAAGGAAAGGGAAAGAAAGAGAGAAGGAGAGAGAAGGGGAAAGTGAGGAGAGAGAAGAGTAAGGCGAAAGAGCGAGGGGGAAGAGAAGGAGGAGAAGGGAAAGGAGAGAAAGAGACGGACAGGGGAAAGAGGGGGGGAGAGAGGGGAAAGGAGAGAGAGAGGAACAGGGGAAAGAGAGGAGAAAAGAGAGAGAGGAACAGGAGAAAGACAGGAGAAGGTGAGGGACAGGGGAAAGAGAGAGAAGGTGAGGAGGAGAGAGAGAGAGAGAGGGGGAAAGAGAAGGAAAAGGAGACGGAGAGGGCTCGGAGCGGAGCTGCCCCCTCAGCGGCCCCTCAGGCCGGCGCTCGCTGCCCCTCAGGCCGCCCCGGGCCGGACTCACCGGCGTTGAGCACCTTGAGGGCGGTGAAGAAGGCGTCTGCAGCGCCAGGTCCTGCGGCGCGGCACGGGAGCAGTGGTACTTGATGAAGGGGAAGCAGCCGGTGCGCAGCACCAGGTAGTTGGCACCGTCCACGGGCCAGTTGAAGTGCGAGAGGCCGAACTGGTCGTTGCGCACCGCGCTGTACTTGACGCAGAACGAGGTCCAGTGGGGCAGGCGGCGCTGCCGCAGGTGCTGGCTCAGCACCTCGGAGGCGGCGGGACGGGCCGGGGAAAGAGCCCGGCCCCGCCACAGCAGCAGCGCCACGACCGCTCCGTGCAGCCGCTGCAGCAGCGCCCGCATCCCGCGGGGCTCCGCGCCTGCGCCCGCACCGCGCCTGCGCCGCCCGGGGGCGGGAACCGAGCGGGAACCGAGCGGGACAGCGGCCCGGGGGTGGTGAGGGAGTGGGCTCGGGAACTGAGCGGGACAGCGGCCCGGGAATGGAGCGGGAATCAGCTGGGAGTGAAGAGGGAATGGGCCGGGAACCGAGCGGGACGGCGGCCCGGGAGTGGAGAGGGAATGGGCCGGGAACGGAGCGGGACAGAACTCGGGAATGGAAAGGGAGTGAAGAGGGAATGGCAGGGAACGGAGTGGGACAGAACCCGGGAATGGGCCGGGAACGGAGTGGGACAGTGACCCGGGAATAGGACGGGAACTGAGCGGGACAGCGACCCGAGAATGGAGCGAGAATCGTCCGGGAATGGGCCTCGGGTCTGGGCCCCTCAGTTGAGGAAGGACAGTGAGGGGCTGGAGCGTGTCCAGGGCAGGGAATGGAGCTGGAGCCCCAAGAGATACTGAGGGAGCTGGGGAAGGGGCTCAGCCTGGAGAAAGGAGGCTCAGGGGGAATTTCTGGCTCTGCACAGATTGGCAGGAGGGACAGCCAGGGGGGTCAGGCTCTGCTCCCAGGAACAGGCGGAGGACATCGTCTTAAGCTGCACTGGGGAAGGCTCAGGTTGGACACCAGCAGGAATTTCTCCATGGAAGAGGTGGTCAGGCATTGGAAAGGGCTGCCCAGGGAGGTTTGGAGGTTTCCAAGGAATTCCTGGACTGGCACTCAGTGCTCTGGGCTGGGGACAAGGTGGGGATTGGTCACAGGTCGGACTCGGTGACCTTGGAGGGTTTTTCCAGCCTCAGTGATCCTGGGATTCCATGACGGACACACCAAGGCTGTGGTGGAGCTGCCGTGCCCTGTACGGAGTGAGGGAGGAGTGCCAGTATCACAAAAAAAAAAAAGGACAATCACATTTTTAGAAAGGTTTTGTTGACATTCACATGCTGAGGGAGCACCTCAGACCAGTCACTTGCCAGAGTATCCAGTGTGCATGCAAAAAAAAAAAAAAAAAAAAAAAAAAAAAAAAAAAAAAAAAAAAAAAAAAAAAAAAAAAAAAAAAAAAAAAATCAGACTCAGCAATCTTAGACCATTGAGATATCCAGTATGAACATAAAAATTAATCAGTTACTATCCAACAATATGCCCTGTTTATTTACTGTACTGCATGTGTGTAGAACAAGTAATTATTAATCATCAGCAACAAATTTCCCCTTCAAGTTCACCTCCCTATAATTAATAGAGCATATAGTTTAGCTTTAATATCTTTTTTTAGTAGTGATAACAGTGGCTGAGGGTAGAAAAGTTGGAATCTGGTGCTGTGGTGAAGAGTTGAAATAAAGTATTGAACCCTAAGAGTGATACAATGCTGTTGTATTTCATTAATTACATTAATGAAGTTGTCAATGATTTGAGTTCATCAATAGAACAAAATCTGCAGTCTAAAATGAAATACAGAGGATCAGTACAATGTGACTGGGGGTGCCTCAGATCTAAAGGATCCCCTTGTTAAATGGATTTGATGTGAATTTTTAAGGATAGCCTTAAAAATCCAAGGATTTGTTACCTTAACCTAGAGGGAAGGTGGTAAATTCTCCTGATCTTGAGGTACTGGAGATCTTCCAGGAGAGAGGGAGGGTGAACATTTCATTTCAGAAGACATCTGGAAGTGGTTGTGCTGATAAACTGCTTTTTTTTTTTGCTCTGTGCTCAGAGTTGTCATTCTAAATGTGGAAATGTGGGCTAAAAGCTTTTTTTTTTTTCTTTTCTTTTATGCAGGGCTTTAAACCCAACTACCTAAAACAGGAGACCCAGTTTCCAGTATCATCAACTCCAGGCAGCTCTTTCAGGAGAATGACCTGAAGTGGTCTGTGCTACACTAAATTCTTGCTGAAACAAAATCCACCGAGTGCTGCCAGTTAAACAAACATCTCCATTTCCAGCTCTGACTCCTGGGGAGCACAAATCCTTTATTGTAATTGTCTGCATCCTCTGCAGTTGCTGCCAAACCTGCTGTCCCTCAGCTCCTTCCCTGTGCATTCCTCCACTCCCTGCAGCTGTTTTTGCCCAAATCTGGCATTTTTTGGGGCAGTTTCTGATGAAAACCCACACTTGGGCCACCTTTAATCTTTTGCTTCACACTTGTTCTGTTTTCTTCCCATCCAGCTCACATTCTGAAATTCAATCTACAGCTCTATTGCTCTTTAATGAGTGGGAATAAATAATCCAGTAGTGTGAACAGAATTATATTCCTGACTTTATTATATTATAGTTTCATTTTAAATCTGCAGCATTGCTAAAACCCCACATTTTTGGCACCAGCAGCATGAGAGACTGCAAAGCAGTTTCAATCCTTCCATCAGCTCGAGGCTCAGAAGTGTTAATAGTAATTAAAAACTTTTTTTTTTCCTCCCCCTCAAAATACATTTCACACTTTGCACATGCTGAGAAATCTCTGTCACCACGGGAACTTTCAGGTCACTTGTTTCCTGCAAAGAACAGGTACAGTTTTCTTTTGTCAGGGTTAGAACAAAGGCAGAAGGAAGTGCAGGTTTCATTTCCTCCCAGGACACTGCAGTCTATTAAGTGCCAGTGAACTAATGAGCCTCTCAGACCTTATGTTGTTCTGGCTTGGATCAAGGCTTCCTTTTCCTTAACCCTTTGGAAACCAGCTCAAGTGCAGCTAAATCCCACCTTGGGAATAAATTCCACCTCTGTGCCTCTGGGGTATCCAAACCCAACACTACAGTGATGTAAAACAGCAATAAAACCAGGAATTAAAAAACCCCGTGGATTTTTATTTGAAGCAGGAATCAGCATTTAAGCAAATGTTTTCATCTGCAAGGAATTAATTCTGGACCAAAGTAGAAAAGGAAAAAAGTCCACCAAAAATAATGTCTCATGCTGAGGGATCAAAGATTTGCTATCAGAAAACTGGGTGTGTTGTGCAACTGCTTGGTCTCATTTAGTATTTTTTTAAACTGGTTTTGCCTGAGATTTTTGGGGAGTAATCCCAAGGATACTTGCCATTCCTAGGATAACAGCCTGCATTCAATGAGATCTCCTCTTCCAAATCAAAATGTGGAATGTGTTGTCTGTTGGGATATTAAAGATTTCATGGATAATTTTACAAATATAATGTTGTCCTTTACAACACTGCACAGCAAT
Organism: Acrocephalus arundinaceus; assembly: GCA_021534815.1. Classification (NCBI taxonomy): domain Eukaryota; kingdom Metazoa; phylum Chordata; class Aves; order Passeriformes; family Sylviidae; genus Acrocephalus; species Acrocephalus arundinaceus. Next base: position 434,900 of record JAJEOU010000095.1, read on the forward strand.
TGTGACCAAAAGGGTCACCAGTATCCAAAATACAGATGGACAGACCTGCAAAAGTCATGGAATTCTGGGAATCATAGTGCAAACAGAATTCTATTGATGCATTAGTGCTATTACAGATCTTTTTGATAATTTGAAAATAACCATTAAAAATGCTGGAGAATTCTTTAGATAACAGAAATAGAGATGATAGAGATGAAAATAGAGATGTTCCTGCAGAGCAATGTGGGTTGTTGGGATTACTGACAAAGTGGGGTTTAAATGAAGGCATTTATAGGCAAAAGAACCATGGGATAATTTGGGTTGGAAGTACCTTAAATCTTATTCCACTCCTGCCATGGCAGGGACACCTCCCACTGTCCCAGGCTGCTCCAAGCTCTGTCCAACCTGGCTTTGGACATTCCAGGGATCCAGTGGCAGCCCCAGCTGCTCTGAGAATTCCAGCCCAGCCTCTCCCCACCCTCACAGGGAACAATTCCTTCCTAATATCTCATCTAACCCAATCTCCTTCAGTTTGAAGCCATTCCCCCTTGTCCTGGCACTCCAGGTCCTTCTGAGGAGTCTCTTTCCATCTTCCCTGTAGTTTTTGAGGGCCACACTGAGGTGACCCCAAAGTTTCTCTTCTCCAGGCTGAATAACTCCAGCTCTCCCAACCTTTCCTCCCAGCAGAGCTGCTCCATCCCTCTGCTCATCCTGGGGCCTCTGGACTCTGGCAGGTCTAACCTGGTCTAACCTGGACCTCCTTTCCTGCCAGCAGCCTTCCAGTGTTATTTCAGACCTGAAAGGAAAGGGAATTTGGGCTCTCAGGGCTCTTTCCAGTGGATCTGCTCCTCCTGCTCTGAGTCAGTGACAAAGGCAGAGTGACCCCAATAATGAGATTTTTAACCCAGATGCTGAACTTCAGGAATGACAGCAGGGACACACGAGGAGCATTAGGACAATCCTGTGCTTTTCAGCAAGAAGGTGGGATGTTCCCAGTGCCACAGCCAGCAATCCTGGAGATTTTCTGTCTCAGTTATTACTCCACACCCCAACTCAGAGGGAAAACCAAACCTGTTCTTACAGATGAGGGAGAATTTCCAGAAGCATAAAGAATGAGGCACTCAAACATTTTCTGTTAACTATTCTCTCAGAGCATCTGCTTCCCAAGGTTGCTCCTCTTCCAATCTCAGTTTGTTTTCTGCTGTAACTCCTAGAATTGCTTCAATATCTCGAATTGCCATCTGTAACAGATTCCAGGAATACAAGTTATTTAATGGGCATTATAATGGAATCCAGCAGCCAGGGTGCACAGCTGGCAGTGCCTGCCTTGAACAGGTAACAGGGTTACATGGGACAGGATGCACCAATTAAATTTAATATTACTTTGGGGACACTTGGGAGAGTTATTAGTAAATATGTACAAATCCCAGGTAAATAAAAATACAATTTGTACTCCTAATTAACTAACAGGTGTTTTATTTCACATATGTTCACTCACAATGAAGAAAAAGTTCTCTTTTATATTTTTCCTCAGTGGTTGCTTTTCATTCCTCATATTGAAAAAGGGGATTTTTTGTTGTTGTTGTTTATTCTGTAACATGTTGAAATTTAATTATGTCTTCCCCAAAATCTGTCATTTCACACTCCACTTGAAAATCACTCAGGGTGGAAAGAATCTGCTATAAAATATGTGACATGACTGAAAATACAAATCTAACACAGCCTTCCCTTTCACCTTTCACAAAACACACACAGACAGATCTTGGTAAGTTTTTCTGAAGTTAAAGGTGATGCAGCTCAGCAAAAGAAATCCCCGTGGGGAGCTGAGCAATTCTCTGGAATCAAAAAGCAGCTTTGTAAGGAGGGCTTGTTCCAGGGCACGGGGTTGGATCCGTGATTGCTTTCCTGGCTCCTCTGGCTGCCAGGTGGGGGAACCTCCCCAGGGTGAGGCTTTGTCCTCCCCTCTCTCCCCACCTCGGGATGGGCACATTCAAAAAGCAGAAAATTCAAAATTGGGAACAAAATCCACTTGGGAAATGGATGGCGAGATGAGGGATGGGAAGGAATGGATTAGTGGCTGCCTGCTTAAAAGAAATCAGTGTTAATAATCCAAGTGGTTATTATCAACTGAGAAATTTGTTTCTTATTTAAGATTCTTACCTTGATGGTGTCCCTTTAAAATAAAGCAGGCAATTGTGACAGAACCGTGTGAGGCAGTGCCAACAGCTCCTTTGCTCTTCCAAAGGACACTCAGGAGCATTAGATTACAAATAATTTCACGCTCAAGGATGTCTCTTTTCAAAGAAAAAAGTTTCAAACTTAAATTTAACTAACGGGTTCCGTGGGAGACCGACTACGCTGACCCAGACACTGTAAACCACACACAGCCAGCGATAAAAAAGGAATGGTTTAGCACTTGTTTATGATCCAGCATGAGGTATTTGCAGGCCTTGTACCGAAATTAACCAGGATCGTTAGTTAATTAACACCTCACCTTAAAATTGGTCTCGCCTTGCATATTAGGTGCTGATATTTCTTGATGGATGATGAAGAGATTGCGAGCAAAGGTCAGGAGGACCCCCTGGAGATCCTCTCCAATTGTTCTGTTAATGATATCCAAACAAATGAGTTTACCAATGATTCCCTCCACATGCTTAAAAACAATCGCCCTCTCATTTGTGCCTGCCTGGTGCTGGAATTTAATGAGGATTTTCAATCTCACAAGGTGAAAATCTTCAGGGAGATATGAAAGATGAAGCTCCATTTTAACTTGTCAACGGGAAGGATTTGTGCAATAAATAATTTTTATTAATCAACTTAGCAGAAGTAAGCAGAGAGGTTTCAGCTGCTCCAAGTAAAAGGTGACTGCTGAGGTGGGACTGAGGCAGCAGAACACTTGAAACACCCACATTAGTTGGGAAAAACTGTTGCTTCGGCCTAAAATTGGGAAAGAAATTTCAGCAGGATCAACATTTCTTAGATGGTTGCAGCTTTTGAGGCTTTGGTTTCCCAGTGGTCCATCCAGACCCTCCATACCTTATGGAGCAGGGAATTACACTGAGGATAAATGTGCCTCATTTACTGGGATCGACCAGAGATCTCTGATGGAATAGAATGGGTAATTCTCAGGGATGTTTCAGGTATTTCAGTTATTTTATAAGCTCCAACTCCTACAATCTTGAAAATATTTCCCAATTGAGGTTATGAAATTGCACTGAAAATGTGATGGCAGACAACAGGAATCCTCTTTGCTGCAAGTTGAGTTTATTTCTTCTTGTCCTACGACCAAAAATTGAGATTTTTGCTTCCTGCAGAGGCTTCTTCTGTGCTGGAGATCGTTAGCAGATCCCATTTCTGCCCTCCCTCTCCCTTTCCATGTCATTCATGCTCTCCAGAGCTCTAAACATTTTCATTGCCTCCCTCTCACAGAACAGCAGGATTTCTCCCAGGATAAACTGTTAACCTTTTTCCACAGGATCATTTGAGTCACAGATCCTGTTCCCAAAACCTCCTTGTTCCTCATGTTCATTACTGCTCTCTAAAAGTCATTTCTTCCACCTAGTTCCAACCAAACCTAATTCTATCTCTCATATTGTTCCTTCAATTTGTGGAGATCATTTTGAATTCTGTTCCTGCCCTCCAGAACACTTGCAGGCACATCCAGCACTTGAAGAAGCTGTTTTGTTATCCAGGTCATTAATGAAATAGCTGCAGCATCCAAGGAATACAGAACAGGCTGAGAGCAGAACGCTTCAGCTCCTCACTTATTACATCCTAGTTTGGCAGGAAACTCGGGCAAGAACAATATAAAAAGGCATTAAACTTCACCCTCCTCTGCCTGGTGGAAGTCAGGTTTTTAATAATGTTGCCTGTAAGAGTAATCCTGTGCTAATCCAAGGTTTGGATTTGATTGCTCCTGACAGGGAATGCAGCTCTCCTGAAGCCAATTCCAGCAGCTCCTGAGCCTGGAGTGCCACCAGCCCTTGGGCTCAGCACATTCCTGGCCTTTTTTATGATTGAAACGCTTAAAACCAACTGAAAACTCTCCCAAAGGCCAACCCTGGGAGAAGTCAGGGCACTGATGTGAGCAGGAGGTGGCACTCAGGGCTTCAGGCTGTTCATTCCCTCCCTGGCCTTTGGCAGAGCTGCTCCAGTGTCACTCCCTGCACAGCCAGAGTGTCCCTGGCTCTTTGTCACCCTGAGTTAGGGACATCATTCCCAATTTGTGTCCCAAAGTGTCCCCAGGTCTTTGTCACCCTGGGTTAGGGACAGAACACACTTAGATCGTTCTAAATCTGTGTCCCAGAGTGTCCCCAGCTCTTTGTCACCCTGGGTTAGGAACATCATTCCCAAACTGTGTCCCAGAGTGTCCCCAGCTCTTTGTCACCCTGGGTTAGGGACAGCCCACACTTCCATCATTCCCAATCTCTCCCAGAGTGTCCCCAGCTCTTTGTCACTCTGGGTTGGGGACAGCCCACACTTAGATAATTCCCAAAAATGTGTCCCAGAGTGTCCCCAGCTGTTTGTCACCCTGGGTTAGGGACAATCCACACTTAGATCATTCCAAAAATGTGTCCCAAAGTGTCCCCAGCTCTTTGCATACCCTGGGTTAGGGACAAATCATTCCAAATCTGTGTCTCAGGGTGTCCCCAGCTTTGTCACCCTGGGTTAGGGACAGAACCACACTTAGATCATTCCCAAATCTGTGTCCCAGAGTGTCCCCAGCTGTTTGTCACCCTGGGTTAGGGACATCATTCCCAATCTGTGTCCCAGAGTGTCCCCAGCTGTTTGTCACCCTGGGTTAGGGACATCATTCCCAAACTGTGTCCCAGAGTGTCCCCAGCTGTTTGTTACCCTGAGTTAGGGACAGAACACACTTCCATCATTCCCAGGCTGTGTCCCAGAGTGTCCCCAGCTCTTTGTCACCCCTGGTTTAGGGACAGCCCACACTTACATCATTCCCAGGCTGTGTCGCTCTGGTCTTCGTATAACACAAAAACTGTTCCTTGTTTTTCCTGTTAATTAAGATAAAATTGCTTTATTTATTCCTAAAATAGTGGTAATTGTAATAAATGTGTTACAAGTAAGTACACACCCCAACCAAAAATGGCTGGTTTAGAATTGTGTGTAAGGAATTATTGCTAAATTTAAATAGATTATTGTTTTAACTTATTGTAGAGAATACAATAAATACAGCAGAGTCTATTCCACAGCAAATATTTGGGTTTCAAAGCAGTAAGAGGTGGTCAAAAATATCTTAAAAATTATCTCCTTACACAATTATTTTTATCAAGAAGCAGGTTAACCCCTAAAACTTTTACACACACTTAAATTGAAAGAAAAACAGGTGCAGGTGGCACTTGAGGACATGGTTTAGTGGTGAACATGGGGGTGGTGGATTGATGGTTGGATGATCTTAAAAGTCTTTTTCAACCCTAACATGATTTATGATTTATACACGATTTATGATTTACACTGCTAGAAGTGGTTTTATCATACAAAAATTTACAAACAAAAATCCTGCAGAACGAAGATCACATTTTCTCATCTTTGCTGTTCATACCTGGAGGTCGAATCCAACCCCACGAGCTTTACACACGTGGAGGAGAAGGTTGTAGGAGATCCCTGAGAGGCTGGAGTGCCTCAGCTGGCTGCTGGCCACGGCACAGCGGGGGCTGCTTGGGGCAGGCTGCAGAGAAAAACCCAGCATTCCTCATTTTCACACCAGTTTGTATCAGAACTCAACAGCTAAATGTTAAATTACTGATTTTTCACAAGGGGTGGAGGGATGGGACATGAGGAAATGGCTTCAAACTGATGGAGGGTGGGGTGAGGTGGGATATGGGGAAGAATTGTTCCCTGTGAGGGTGGGGAGAGTCTGGAATGGAATTCCCAGAGAAGCTGTGGCTGCCCTGATCCCTGAAAGTGCCCAAGGCCAGGCTGGATGGGGCTTGGAGCAGCCTGGGATGGTGGAAGGTGTCCCTGCCCATGGCAGGGAGTGAAGTGGGATAAGATTAAAGTTCCCAAACCATCCTGGGATTCTGTGATTCTTTTTGCCAGTGAACCCAGTGTGGAGCAAGACTCCATTACGAGGAATTCCTGCTCCTCACAGGCTCTGCTGGACACAAACATTTCCATAAACCCCTGGATGATGGATCAGATCCACAGAACTGCTCTTTATGAACCCCATTTTGGTGTTTTCACAGCTTCAGTGGTCACTGGGCCCTGTGGGACACTGAATCCAACCTGGCCTTGGACATTCCAGGGATCCAGGGGCAGCCCCAGCTGCTCTGGGCACCTGTGCCAGGACCTCCCCACCCTCCCAGGGAGGGATTTATTCCCAAAATCCCACCTGACCCTGCCCTCTCTCCCCTTGGATATAAGGTTGGTGCTGGATCAAGTTTAAACTCTCACCAGTGCTCACGCCAGAACAGAGATGTTCCAAACCAAAGCTCTCCTGGTGTTATTTTTAATGCTGGACTCTTCCCTGGGAGCACATCAAAGCCTGTAATTTACAGTATTTCCCCCTAAAATGATATTTGTTTTGACACTGACTCATTTAAGTTGACATAGCTGAAATCCTGATCTAATACATCTCTGCCTAAAAATTAATCATGTTTATAATATTCTGAGAATTAATAACACCCATTGCTCAAGTCATTAACTTAAAAAAGGAGCTTCCAAAATCTGTTTCTCTGCAGTAGGGGACCACAAATAAATGAATGCTTGATAAAATAATCCAAGCAGCAGTTTAACAAGCGTAAACTTGAATGTGGCTGCAATAACACAGAACTATTGTTTAAGGGTTGGCATCAGGTTGATGAGGTGCTTATTTCAGCTACAAAGCATGCATACACATGCATAATGAACTGCAGGATGAATTATTAATGTGTTGCTTATTTAGCCTCATCTGTCTAGAAGATAATGTATCCTAACTATAATGAGTGATTGGTTTTGTACATAATTACAGGAGCAGCAGTATCTAGGAAATTTGTTCTTTCAAAGAAGGAGTTCTAAAAATAAAATCCTCACACAAACTCCGGGGCTGCTCCCTTTTATCAAAATCAACCCTACCAGCATGGAGGATATCTAATAAATTAAAAGGGACAGAATCATTATTAACATCATAATTTTACACAAAGTGTTTTACTTAATCATTCATTACAGATCATGTGCAGTAAAAACATTTGTCTCTTGGTTTGTTTCTTTTTCTCTTTTCCTGGGAGACTGCAGTTAACTCTTCAGGAGATAAAAATCTCAGAAACAGGGAAAGAATTAAAAATAAAGCATATAACAACAATTTATGTTAATTCTGACAGAATTTTAATTAAAAAAAAAGTTGCTACTTGATTACTTTTCATTTCTAAAACTTGGACTACTGGGACTAATCAGATCCAATTTATTTCTCTCCAACTAAAAGTGGTTGCTTGACGAGAACAATGGATCAAGAGCTCGTTAACCTCTAAATTACAGCTCCATGACATTTTTGGAGTGGTGATACATTCCCTCCTCTATGGATGGAAAAAAGAGAGCTGTGAATCTTCTGTCAAAATACAGCAAACAGCTTTTGTTTTCTATCCACAAACACTCCTCATGCTGACTTTTCTGAGGATATTTCTTCCCATTTTATAGAATCCCAGAATATTTGGGTGGGAAGGGACCTTAAAGCTGATCCCATCCCATGGGCAGGGACACCTTCCACTGTCCCAGGCTGCTCCAAGCTCTGGCCTTGGACACTGCCAGGGGTGGAATTGTTCCACTTTAACTTCCACTGTGCTATTATGACTTGATTAACCTCATAAAATCCAAGAGCAGCAGTTTAAAACTGAGTTTTAAACTCAGATTCAGCTCCTCTAGAACAGATAAATTGGTGGTTCCATGAGTGATTATTTTGGGAACACAGCAGTGCTTACAGGTTTTGTCCCCTCGTGCTGGACCTGTTGGTTTTTGCTTCCCTTTGATCCTGGAGGTCCTTGCAGGAGGCTGGAGCCACAATCCAGATTTCCATCTGTCACGTACATCAGGAGCTGAGTCAGGGCCAGCTGGTCACTGTAGCAAAGGTCAAGGTCTGTTGCCCACACCTAATCAAAACAAAGAGGGGCATTCAAATAAATTAAAAAGAACAACAAAAATAGCAAAATTCAGCAACTGTGAAGGAATATCTTTGCCTTTTTTTGTCTTGTGTGATGGCATTCCTGCTTTTGGCTTCGTGTGCTGGAGCAAGATTGGAAGTGATGAAGATGTGAGGAAGGAATTCCTGGCTGTGAGGATGGGCAGGCCCTGGCACAGGGTGCCCAGAGCAGCTGTGGCTGCCCCTGGATCCCTGGAAGTGCTCAAGGCCAGGCTGGATGGGGCTTGGAGCAGCCTGGGATGGTGGAAGGTGTCCCTGCCATGGCAGGGGTGGCACTGGATGAGTTTTAGGCTTCCATCCCACCCAAACCATTCTGGATTCTGTGATTCCACAAACCACTTCCAAACAGCAACAACCAGAACTCTGCTATAACTTCAGAATGAATCTTTCAGGGAGCACTCAGCAAGCTGAGGGAGGATTGCTTCTGCAAGGCTCCTCCACCCCAATAACCAGAGCTTGGTTTTCCCAGGAGTTTTTTTCTCAGCTTTAAAAAAATCCCTGTGCCTACCCTGCCAGTGAGCAATGTTCCTACACCCCAAGATCTGCCCTGCAGAGGACCCCTTAAAACAAATCCCCCAGTGAACAACTTGCCTCAGCCCTGGGATGGTAAATGGACTCATTATAAGGATATTAAAGGGTCAGGCAGCCAAGGCCTCTTGGAAAAGTGGAGTCAATTTCAGAATCATATGCACAGAGTAATGCCCTTTGGATAATGGGGAATAAATCACCCCAGTAACAGTTGTTAATATCTAACTGCCAAGTATCTGTTGCTGTATTAAATATCCTATTTGTCAACTTAAATATTTCCTGCTGCACGGTCTCAAATGCAAATTGGATGCTAATGGCTGGCTTTACTTAGTAATAGGGGAATGTTCCCCAATTATAATACTTAATTTTCTTCAATAATTTATTGTTTATCATCACTTCTGCAAGACAGGAAGAACTTTGCTGTCCATTTCTCCTTTTCCAGTGTGTGCTAACCTTTTCAACGAGCCAAATAATAATTATAAACTATTCATATTGTGGGATTGTGCCATTAATTTTGATAAATATTATCAACAAATCTGTGTCAGTATGTCCTAGATCTTGTCTGAGCTGGGTTTTACACTCTCAATTAAAACTTTGCCCTCAGAAAGAAGTGGCAGAGCTGCATGAGGGAACCAGGGACTGAAAATCTTGGATATCTGAGGGCTGTTCACTGACTCCAAGTGAAGTGTTTGCTCTTAACCCAGACCCTGATATTACACCTGACCTCAAAATCCACACTTGGAAGCTTTGCTGAGCACAAACAGAGCTGCAGGAGGCGAGCTGGACTGAAGTGGAACATAAAAAAGGTTAAGGAAAAACACCCCTGTGACTGAAGTGAGTCCCAGAGCAAAATGCAGGGAGTGAGCTGAGGATTTAACAGTAGATAAAACATTAAAAAAGCAGCCTGGCAAAGCTAAGCAGTGGATAAATTCATTCCACCCTCCCAGGGATTCACACAAACCCTACCAGGAGTGGGGCAGTGGTGCAGGAATTACTCCCCAAATCCCACCTGGTCAGTGCCTACAATTAAAACACGTGCAAGTGACATTGTTTTAATGTCAGATGTAGAGAAAAACCCATTAATTACTTGTGTGATCCATTCCACATCACCTAAACAAAGCCCCAGCATGCCAGCCTGGCTTCAGTGCCCACTGGCACGTGCCCAGGAGCTCTCCTGGATCCCCTGCTCCAGGAATGGCTCCAGCTTGCCCAAGGAAGGGGCTGGGAGAGCAGGGAAGAACAAAAAAAGCTTTTAGCAGCATAACTTCTGTGCTGGAAATCCTGACATTGACCAAATACTGGTTTTAAGGAGTTTCTGTTTGCTTACAGAGGGGATGAAATAATTTTTGGATGTGGTTTCATCATCTCAGCCCAATTTCTGCTGCTGCCTACAAAATGAAGAGTTTGGATCTATAGAGGGGATGAAGGAAAGTGTAACAAAGGAGAGCTCCAAAACCTCCTTAAGTTTCATGTTCTCCTTAGGTAAAGCCATTGTAATATTTTGCATTTTCCAATAGAAGGTATAGGAAGGAGGAGGAGGAAAGGAGGAGGAGGAAGAGGAGGAAGGCAAACATGGCTGGAAGCCACCTGTCCACTCCTTTCATCCCTGAGCCTGGGGCTGAACCACCCCTGTTGGAACAGAGAGCAGCCAAATGGTCACTCCTTGCTGCCAGCTGGGATCACCCCCAAGGATTGTTTTCCTGGCTCAGGACTCTCTGAGAACACTTTGGTCGTGGCCATGTCCCCTCCTGCCCTGGATGTGTCCCAGAACATCCCTAACGTAGAGGAGAAAGGAGGAAGGATCAGATGGCACAAGATTTTCCAGCTTTATCCTAGCAGGGGATTCCCTTTTGCCATGGAAACACAAAAAATGTCCTTTAAATCCCCTTTGTGCTGCTACAGAAATGGGAGAACACAGGGCCTGCATGAGGGGTCTGAGCAGATAAATCAGCTCCTCCAGTAAATCAGGAGCTTTTAGGAGATAAAGGTGAAGTTTAAGTAAAGAATGATAAAATCCTACAGATTAACAAACACCTATTATTGAGCCCATCCTCATTTTCTGAGGAAATACAATAATACAATATACTTGTATTATTATACAATATACATTATAATATATACAACATTATTATACAATAATACAAATACTGATACAATAAGGGCACGGATGGAATTGTACAATTTATGACTGGGGCTGTTAAATCCTGACAGGACTGCATGGAAAATTAGCAGAACACAAGGAGTTTTCATCTGAAATGTGGGGATTTTCAGAATTTGGGGATTTCAGGATTTGAAATGTGGGGATATTCAGAAATTAAACTGGAACAGAAAAGCCTAAAACTGATATTTGATTTTCAAAGGTAAGAGGTAGAGGCAGTAATTAAGATTTTAGATTTAAGACTGATTTTAGGTCAAGCTAAGCAGAGAACAGATTAGGACTCTCCAGAATCCCACCAATGGACAAAAAAGGAGTTAGAAATACATCCTGCAAGACTTGCTGCCTGTTTATCCAAGGAAATATTTGCTTCCAGGGGCTTCTCCTTTGGCACACGCAGCTTCAGAGCCGGCGCTTGGTGGTGAAGACATCTCCAGTGAATAAAGTCACAATTATGCTGGAATTCTTTACAGCTTCCATAAAAAACCGCTTCAGCTTTAGAATGTAAACTTGAGAAGGGAAGGAAACATAAATTCTTAAAGAGTTACTAAATTACAGCTCGGCTCTCTCCCGTTTAACTGTTTTATCTGCAGCTGCTATCGACGGCTGCGTTATTGTAAAGAGCACCCGTGCTATTTTTAAAGAAGTGCTTGAGTGATACTGTAAAAATGTCAATTAGTAAAATATTAATGCAGCCGGGGCGTTGGAAAGAGAGTGACTTTTAAATCTGCACAAGAATTGATCGGGGCGGTGCTGGCAGGCTCTCATCCGGCTGCCATCTCGTGGCAGCTTCTGGGATGGGCTGGGGCTCACCCAAAACTTCAGTTTTAGGGCTCTGCAACTCCTCTGTCCTGCTGGACTTAGGGTTGGGATGATAACACGTGGCTCTTGTTGGAAAATAGCATAAAATGTTGGGATGGGCTGGGGCTCACCCAAAAACTTCAGTTTTAGGGTTCTGCAACTCCTCTGTCTGCTGGATTTAGGGTTGGGAGATGACTGATGACATCACCATGGCTCTTGTTGGAAAACAGCATAAAATGTGGGGATGGACTGGGGCTCACCCAAAAATTCAGTGTTAGGGTTTTGCAACTCCTCTGTCTGCTGGATTTAGGGTTGGGAGATGACTGATGTAACTCTGTGTCACTTGTTGGAAAAAGAAAAATGTTGGGATGCGATGGGGCTCACCCAAAACCTTCGATTTTAGGGCTGTGCAACTCTTCTGTCCTGCTGATTTAGGTTGGGAGATGCTGATGACAACACTGTGTCACTTGTTGGAAAAGCATAAAATGTTGGAATGGGCTGGGTCACCCCAAACTTGCAATTCTAGGGCTGTGCAACTCCTCTGTCTGCTGGATTTAGGGTTGGGAGATGATTGATGATAACTCTGTGGCTCTTGTTGGAAAACAGGATAAAATGTTGGGATGCGATGGGGCTCACCCAAAACCTTCGATTTTAGGGCTGTGCAACTCTTCTGTCCTGCTTGATTTAGGATTGGGAGATGACTGATGACAACACTGTGTCACTTGTTGGAAAACAGCATAAAATGTTGGAATGGGCTGGGGCTCACCCCAAACTTGCAATTCTAGGGCTGTGCAACTCCTCTGTCCTGCTGGATTTAGGGTTGGGAGATGATTGATGATAACTCTGTGGCTCTTGTTGGAAAACAGGATAAAATGTTGGGATGGACTGGGGCTCACCCAAAAATTTCAGTGTTAGGGTTTTGCAACTCCTCTGTCTGCTGGATTTAGGATTGGGAGATGATTGATGACAACTCTGTGTCTCTTGATGGAAAATAGCATCAAAATGTTGGAATGGGCTGGGGCTCACCCAAAAATTTCAGTTTTAGGGCTCTGCAACTCCTCTGTCCTGCTGGATTTAGGGTTGGGAGATGACTGATGATAACACCATGGCTCTTGTTGGAAACAGATAAATGTGGGATGGCTGGGCTCACCCAAAATTTCAGTTTAGGTTTGCAACTCCTCTGTCTGGATTAGGTTGGAGATGATGATGAAACCTGTCTTGTGGAAAATAGCATAAAATATTGGGATGGGCTGCGGCTCACCCAAAACTTCAGTTTTAGGGTTCTGCAACTCCTCTGTCTGCTGGACTTAGGGTTGGGAGATGACTGTTGATAACTCTGTGTCTCTTGTTGGAAAATAGCATCAAAATTTATTACATTCTGTCTGGAGAGACCTTTGGATGCTGTGGGAATTGTCCAACCCCAGCACTTTATCCAATAATGTTTTCCTCACCACTGCTGGGAAAGGCTGGGGCTGTGCAAAAGCCATCAGATCCATGGAAAAGGTGGCTTAGGATCCTGCTTCTCCAAATTATAATGTAAGGAAGTTGATGTGTTTAAATATTCCCATTCAACCCAGGGGATTTATCTGGGTGCAGCTCCCAGCTGGGATGTGACAGTCAGCACTGGGCAGGATTTCATTCTGAGGGCCCAAGGCTTTGCTTGGTATTATCACATTGTGGAAAATGAAGTGGGAATCAGAAGTGATTCACTCCAAATTGTCCTTCTCCACTTCTTCCCCCAGACACTGAAAACAGCATCCTGATCCCCTCAGGATCAGGGCACAGGTGTAACTGAGATGGACAGAGATTCCTGAGGCAAACAGGGAATTTGTGAGTCCCAGCTTTCCCTTCCCACTGAGCTGTGTGACAGCACACATTGTTCCTTATCCATCCTTTTCTCCTGGTGCTCCAAAGATCAATATTTTCTGTACAACACACTTGGAAAGAATTCCTGAGTATCCTGTACTTCCAGGAAATCCATCTGAGCCTCCACCTACTACATTCAAGTGGACACTTGTAAAACGAGTGAGGAAATGTTCCAAGGCTCTGATAGGATTTCTTGTTTGCCAAAAAACCCTGATGCTTTCAGGAACACAAGCCTTTGTGTGATCTCTCTCTCCCAAGACAGATGGCCTCATTAATTGCCTCCACATCCAGTTAAATTTAAAAACCTGTGCTTAAATAATGTTAAAGTTGTGGTACATGCTGATAAACATAGGAAATGTTAAGGTAAAAATCAGCTGGGAACGAGGGAAAAAAGCAAGATGGAACAGAGAGGAATTCTAAGGAGCCACAAGAATCACTAAATGATTTAATGTGTCCTCGTTTGTGCCAGGAAATGTCACAACCTTAATAATCCAGGAAGCATTCCTGCATTTCAGTGACCTCCTGCCTTGAGTGAAGCAATTGGCAAAACTCCCACAGACTGCCATGGGTGAGAATGTCATCCTTTAATCTTTTTAAAGCAACTTTCCATGGAACTTGTCCAGTATGGCTTAGCCAGAGTTCTGACTGCAATGCCTGTGTACATCCATTTTATCAGATATAACTGGGATCTGGATTCCAGAGCTCACAAACTGATGTGAGGGTGGGGAGGCCCTGGCACAGGTGCCCAAAAAAGCTGTAGCTGCCCCTGGATCCCTGAAGTGTCCAAGGCCAAGTTGGAGGGAGTTTGGAGAAACCTGGGATAGTGGAAGGTGTAAAAATGAGGGGTTGGAATGAAATTCTTTTTAAGATTCCTTCCTACCCAAACCATTCCATCATTCCATGATTATTCTGATTCTCTGGCTCACCACAGCCACCCTACAGTGCTGTCAGTTACCAAAAACCTGGAAGTTCCCCACAGCCTTAAAATCCAGGGATGTTCCCTTTTACAGTCAAACACATCCTAAACAGTGAGGTCCTCAGTGAAGATTCCAGAAGAAAACAATGCCAGGAGAGTGAAAAACAAGGAGAAGCATCAGGTCTGCATTTGTTGCTGTTAGAATTCCCAAGTGCTTTCCTCATCTCACATGCCCCAGAGCTTGGAAATTGTTCCAAAGGGCAAAGCTTTCTCCTGGTATTTTTTGGAGTTCTGTAGGAAAGCTGGAATTTCTCAGCTCAGGGTGAGGTAACAAACCTGCCCCACTCACCTGCTGCTCCCTCGTTTGGGGATGGGTGAAAGCCACAAAGTCCACAGAGAAGTAGCCAAGAACCCCTTTGGATTTACAGGCCTCCCCAATTTTCAAGCAGAGAGCTTGGAGAACCTCTGGATCCACGGAACGCTGTGGGATGGTGGTGCCTGAGGACCTGAGGGGCCCCTCAGCGTGGAGCTGGTCTCCAGATGACACCAGGGTCACCTCCCCTGTTGGCTCTATCAGCAGATCCACTGTCAGGTTGGTGATGCTGGCTGAGAATGGGAAGGCTTCGATCACCCCACCTGGAATTAAAATGGGAAATTTTTAATTTCAAACCCACAAGTGCTGCCCTTCAGAGTGCACAGGGTAGAGGGACCAGCTCCAGAGGGGATTGGAGAAATAAATCAGAGGAAGGGGAGCAGCAGAACCAGGATCTCTTGGAGGAGAAAGGGGTTTAATTAGTGGTTTTTCAGTCCCACTTCCAAACTGGATAAATCCCACAGCTGACTGCAGGAACAGGATGAATCCAGCTCAACACCAGGCCCAGAACAGCTGGGAAATGCAGGGTTGGGATTTGGGGGATGGTAACTCCTGCTGTGAGCTCATCTTGGAGACTCCCATCCATGTAATGGTCTTAGATAAGAGTCTGCCTGTGGCATTCATCCACAAGAGGAATTTGGCACAGAAATAAAAATTTTCAGCATGGTTTTCCATAGGAAAATCTCCAAGATAACTGCTTGGCATTCTGGATTTTCCTTTTTGTTACACAGAATGCCATAACCCAATTTGTTGGGATAAACTGCTGTGTAATAAAATTGGTATTAGATGTGTTAAGTGGCATTATTTAAAAAGAAAAATAGCTTCAAGGTTTGATTCATCCTTGTCTCTTCCATAAAAAAATCCATAAAGAAATCTATATATTAAATATTCTCACATTTACCTCATGTGCTGGAATTCCCCAAATGTGGCAGCCTTTGGTGCAGCACCCAAGGATTAAGGAGTTGGTGTTTATGGATTCAGAATCCAGGATTGATATGGATTAAAAGCTTGGATAGAACAAATGAATGATAGAACAGTGGCCTATAACTCATTGGTAAATGAACATTTGAAGCATAATGGAGAAATAAAAGGAGATAAATATTTAAATGGGCCCAAGACTAACAAGAATATGGCAGACAATATGGCATAATTACTCCTTCTAACACTTCCCAGCGACTTTGCAGTCTTATTTACCTTGAGTAAGAAATGTTTGGAGGAATTTTTCCCATGTAGGGAATCGTTTCTCATTGACTGGCTGTACGTGCTGTGCTAAAAGGCCCGGCAGCTCCTGGGAGATCTTCACCAAAGCTAGCTCCTGCAGAAACAAATTAAATAGAACCACAAGCAATTTTACTACAGAAATGAAAACTGCTTGTGGGGTGATTAAAAACCAGGCCTCCAACAGGCAAAAAAAAAAAAAATGTGGTTACTGTTTACCCACAGTCAGGAGCCTTTTTTAATTTTTCTGCTTGGTCTTTCTTCCCTCCTCCTCCTCCTGCAAACTGTCCTTCTCTGAAAGCCAATCCCCCCTCAGCACTGCATCTCTTGCATTATAATTTATATCAATAATTGGAGCTGGCATCTGAAAATGCCTGGTACTTGGTAACAGCTTTGGGATCAATAGCAGCAGTCAATAACTTGTACATTGCTTGTATTTTGAAGCAGCATATTGAAATAGTCACACATGCCAGCAATAGTTTTACTGGTTCTATGTTTAAGCTCTTCTATCAACCCAAATACCCTTTAGTTAGAAAAAAAAATTGGAATAATCAAGCAAAAGCATTTCTAAAGCAGGAGATATCCTTTTAAATCTGTAAAATATCTCTAACAAACTCCCAAGTGCCCGTGTCTTTGGTGGAATTTGATTAGTCACTCCACAGCTCCAGCAGCTTTTTTCCTAGTTTTAAATTCTTTATTATCACACACACAGCCCAGCCCCATTAAATACAGCAAGTAACTGCTCTGCTTTTACTGCTCCCCAAAGTCCCAGAAGAACAGGAGCATATAAAGTGCAAGGACCCTGACTGGATTGCTTCAGGCTCCTTTTCTTGCTGCTTCATGAGCCTCCCCCTGCTCCCCTGGGGCTCTTTCCTCTGTTTTCCATCCCCTCTCCTCAGCACCCCCGTGCTGCAGCAATGACCAATGTCCTCAGCCACAATCATTTCATCTCAGGCTCTGGAGGAACATGAGCAAACCTGATGGCTGACAGCTAAGAATAGCAAATAAAAAAATTAAAGCTGGTTTTTGTTTTTCCAGAGCAGTGAGTTTGTAGAGATGGGCTTTGTCATGGAGCACGTGATGTAAAACAACCAAAAAATGCAAATTCAAAATGACTTCATTGTGATTTGCCTATCAGAATGAGGGGGATGGAGAAATGATCAGAATCACTGGATGGTTTGGGTGGGAAGGGAACTAAATCCATCCAGTTCCACCTCTGTCATGGGCAGGGACACCTTCCACTATCCCAGGCTGCTCCAAGCCCCATCCAACCTTGGAAATTTTCAGGGATGGGCAGCCACAGCTTCTCTGGACAGTTGGGGAATCTGGGATTAACTCTGCATAAACCCTGGTCCTGCCTGCAGCCACCTTCAGACCTCAGGAAAGGGATTTTCCATCTGTGCCTCAGCTGCCCAGCCATGAAAAAGGGGAAATTGCTGTCCCTGCAATGGAATTGAGGGGAAAAATACCTTAAAGATATTGAGGTGCTTAGATGGTGATGCTGATATGGGGTATGGGGGCTCCTATCATATAATAAGGAGAAAAGGATGTTCCTGATGTAAAAAATGTCACAAGAAAAGGGGTTAAAAATGGTTTTAGTCAGTAGATCGATGCACTAAGCAGCACAGCCTCATGGCAGAAACAAAGGAGCACATAAAACATGAGATCAAAGATCAGAAGTTATCCAAAAAACAAAGGAATGCATAAAACATGGGATCCAAGCTCAGAATTTACCCAAAAACAAGGGAGCACGTTAAAGATGAGATCCAAGAGATCAGAATTTACCCCAAAACTAAAGGAGCACATTAAAGATGAGATCGAAGCTCAGAATTTACCCAAAAATGAAGCAACACATAAAACATGGGATCCAAGCTCAGAATTTTTCCCAAAAGCAAAGGAGGACATTAAAGATGAGATCCAAGCTCAGAATTTACCCCAAAAACAAAGGAGCACATAAAACATGGGATCCAAGCTCAGAATTTATCTCAAAACCAAAGGAACACATAAAAGATGAGATCCAAGCTCAGATTTTACCCAAAAACAAAGGAGCACATAAAAGATGAGATCCAAGCTCAGATTTTACCCAAAAACAAAGGAGCACATAAAACATGGGATCCAAGCTCAGAATTTTCCCAACTTCAGGTTTTTACCCTTCTCATTTCCTCAGGATTTGAAGGAGGAATTTCAGTTTTGGATGGCTCAGTTGACTGAAACAGCAGAGCAGTGAGCAAACATCCATTGGCCTTGTGTGGGTTTGTATTTGTGCTGAATTTTTGCTGAGCCAACAAGGCACAGGCTGAGGTGGTCCATGAAAATCACCGTGGCTTTGGAGAGAGGATGTGAGCCATGATGGATGTGCTGGAATTGCTGCCCCACAAATCAGTTCACAGCTGGCAGAGCATCCAGCAAACACCTCTGTCACTCCCATCTCATCCCTGAGAGCTGCTGACTTTGGGTATTGAGCAATTTAAACAGAAATATAAAAACAAACAAAGCAAGAGGGGTGGCAGAGGCTGCCGGAAAGATTTTGATAAATCACAGGGGGAAAAAAAAACCTCCAAGGATCTCTGCTGGATGTGGAGGCATTTGGGAGTGCTGTGCCCAAGCTAAGAATTAAACTGGGACACAACTTTCCAGTGCAACAATTCTGAGCTTTCTCTCCTGGCTGCAAAATCAGGCAGAACTTCCCTGGGGATTTTTCTCTGCCTTTTGAAAGTTCTTCTTGCCCATCTAAGGTGTGGCTGCTTTAGGATAATAAATCATGGAATTTTTGAATGGTTTGGGTTGGGAGGGAACTTAAATCCCATTCCATTCCATCCTTCCATGGGCAGGGACACTTCCCACATCCCAGGTTCCAACTTTGGACATTCCAGGGGCAGCCACAGCACTGGTGAGGTGAAGGATGGGAGCACCAAACCCTCTGTCTGACAGAAAAAAAAATGAGGATTTGAAATAAATAATCAATTCCAGAAAATCTGCCACATTTCCCCTGAGCTCCAAGCACACGTGGCAGGGCTTTGAACAATCCTGGGCAATCAAGGTGTTCACCCTTTAAGGATCAGCACCTGGAATTCTGGTTGGAGTTGGGGTTTTTTTTTGCAACTGTAAGCTCTAAAAAGGCAATAATCCTGATTATAGGGAGTTTTAGTAGGCAAATTCAAGCCTGGATCCAACATTCACTCATGAAAGTCAAACCTTTTAAAAGGATCAGTGCTCAGCTGGCTAATTTCATTTAAATTGGACAGTATCTCCAGCAGAGCCTACCAATGTTTTATCTCTTGATGTGGCCCCAAAACAATCCAGGACCAGAAGCTCAACAGAAACAGGGAGCATTTGTTCAAACCTTGCAGCTGATGTTTCCTTAGTAGCAGTAAAAATGGGCAGCTCAAATATTGTTTACATCATGTAGAAATCTTTACATCTCTCCAAATTGGTTTTGCACCTTTTTATAACAATGAAGAAGCACAAAAAACCCCACAAAAAACAAAAAAACCCAAACAAAAACAAAACAAAAAAACCCAACCAAAAAAACCAACCCAAAAAACCCCCAAAACAGCTTTTCCCCACTAAATGACAATTATTTCTCACCCTTCTGCAAGATGAATTTTGAAAGGTTTTCTTAGGCAGCTGCAACAAAAAATTAGGACCAAGCGTGGCAGATGTTGAAGGCAGTGGTAGGAAATCTGCTGGAGACAGATCAGGCAGCAAAGAAAAGCCTGTTGAGAAGAGAAATAAATAAATAGGGAGAAGAAATAGAAACAGGAAGAAAGATCTGGGGAAAGAAAGAGGCTGAGGAGCAGGATGCCTAAGAGCCAGGGCTTTTTAGCTAAAAATCAGATGGAAAAGAAATTATTTAGACCTTGCAAGCAAATAGGGTGAAGAAAGGAACTTGAAATAAGTAAAGCTGAGTAGGCCAGGGAGGAATAAAATCAGCAGAGAGCTCCTGAGCAATACAAAGTGCCACGACTGCTGCAGTCAATGGAGCTGTGGCAATTGATGCCACTTGGATGGCACAGTGACAATTCTGAGCATTTAAAAGTACATCCTTTCTCTTGTGATCACTGGAGCTGGGATAACTTATTCCAATCTGGATGGGAACTGCTCCAGCCCAGCTCGTTCTGATGCTGTCAGTGATACCAGCAACCATGGAAGAAGTCAGTGACTGCTGCCTAAATGTCCAAATAACTGCCATTATTTCCTATTTTGCAAATTAAGCTGATTGGACACTTCATTTTGCTAATTCAGATAAGTCCACCCTGGCTAGAATCACAATGTACCACAGTGAACAGAATAAATGGAGACATTTATAAACTGGGAATGGCTTTGGAAAAGACACACTGAGCATCCTGTATCTACTTAAAGTTTGCCACCTGATTTAAAGCCCGAGCTTTTCACTGCTAACTGCAAATTTTAAAATTAAAAAAGTGCCAATTTTGCCTTCCCCAGAGCAGGAAAAGCATGTTCAGAGCTCGGGTCCCATCATGGCAAACAGCCGTCATTACCGCCTCACACAAATGTTTTTCCTATGTAAAATTGCTTTGTAAAATATTTGCTCCATCTGCTGAAAAGGAGCAAAGACAATTTTCCCTGATAGCTAATGGGCCATTTCAGCTGCCTGGCACTGAGTGGGATGCAGAACACAGAGCCCAGAATCCTGCACTTCCCTGGGCTCATCCTCGCTCCGAGCCGGACACGGGGTTGGGATTGCTCCCACTCGAGGGGGTTTTTGTAGGGCTGAGGCACATCTGCCACGCTTCAATAAACCCCACAAACAGCCCCTTCCCCAGACTGCCAGAACAAGGAGCTGAGGTTCTTTTCAAACCTCCAGCCCTTCAAGTGTTGTTCCTTTTTTCACACCACATGGGGCCACGCTCCTCCGGCCGGGCTGGCGCTGCCGCTGCGCACGCTGAGGGGTTTGGTACAGAAAAATCGAGCACTTCTTTTAATTCTAAATTCACAAAAACCCCACAAAAACCCCATCTTGCCCTGCTCCAAACCCCCTCCCAAGTGCTCCTTTCATTGTGCACTTTCCTATTTACCATCCATTGAGAAGCACATGTTTACACTGTGCCCTGAACTACTTCAACATCTGCTAACAGACCAATAAAAAATAAATAAACCAGGATTGTTTAGGAAGAGAGATCCTTCCTATTTCCTGCAAACACTCCGAGGCTGGCAGCAGCAATTTGCTGCCAGATCCCTGCTCGGAGAACAATCTATGCAAGGAAATCAAAGATCAAAAATCTGTGCTGCCAAAAATCAGGATCTTCAAAGTGCTCTGAACTCCTCAAAGAGTTCTGCTTGTTTATCCACCAATGTTAATTTGAGATTAGGATAATTTTATTAGTTACTTTGCTTTCTAATCCAAAGAAATATTCCAAATTGTGTCTTTGGCAAGGTGCATCCTGCACGTTCAAGGTTCCCCACATCATCCTTCAGAGCAAAGAAAATATAATTGTCGTGATCTTCAAAAATCTCCCTTTAAAACAATAATTATATATTTATTTCAAAGGCAGCATTTGTAAGTTCAGGACATTGGGATGTTAATTCTCATAGAAAATGAGATTGGGGATATTTGAAGGCATTTTCCTGTATTTTAGAGAGATTTTTGCAAGTGCATTTCCCTGTGTTTTAGAGAAATTTCTGCAAGTACACAAACAATTCTGATGCCCTTAGATGAAAATTATTTTCCCAATTAATTGAGTTTTCTCTATTTCAATCTCTATGAATTTACTACACTCTTGTGGCTTGCTCTCCTTTCTGGTTTGTACCTCTACACAAAATATTCTAATGAATTCCAAAAATGTGGTTTCAGAAAGGAAAAAAATCTTATATAGAAAACCCACAGTCACTTCCCAGGAATTTTATGGAAATTGCTGTAATGCTAGAGGAATTGTCAGACAAAACCTGCGTTGTTTTTCACAAACAACACACACTTAAACTCCTTTTATTCCCAGAGTTGCCTATGTGTTACTTTTTGGATTTTAGCAAAACAAACATTTTTAAAATAATCCAAGCAGGCATTTTATTGGCTGCACCAACATTAAGGCATTTCAGATTTCTTTAGTGCTCTTGCTTTATCCTCTCCTTCCCCACTGTTATTGCTACAAACTGGCACTTAAATTCAATTGATTCAAAAATATTCTGGATCCATATGGCCTCAAACCCTGGAGCTGAAGTTCTGATATTGCCTCACTGCTGTTTTCTAGCATTTGCCTCTCCTCCAGTCCCCAGATGGTGGAAGTAACATTTAAACCTCCTTTTCCTCTGCCTTGTACAATAGACCTTGGCACCATTTCAACTGTTTACTCCGGTAATTAACAGCACTGATACCACAACAATTACAACTCCTACAATCTTAGCACAATAATGCTATGAATTAGTGAGAGCTAATGGCTGGAAGGTATAGTGCTTCCAGACTGCGAGATCTGTGCATTTTTCGAATAAAATAAAAGGTAGGAACAGCACGCTGGCGGTAGACAATGATTACCTAGTAATTAGTTTACACAAAGCTTCCTATTTAATGGCAAAACGCTGTAATTAACGCGTGACAGAAAATCAAAGGGTACTTTGTAAGCATATGAAAAATTAACACTGCAGGCCTATAGCTTTATGTACTGATTAGGAGCATATTAAATCAATAGGACACACGGCCCAACAGCTTGCACAGCCCCTGCTTGTGGTTCAGGGATGATATCTTGGGTTTTGCCAAGCCCAGGGATAGAATTCTGCTTGATTTCACCTCAGATTTGCTCATCACATGCAGATAATCTTAATAAACTCAGGATTGTATGCAGGTACAGTGAATATTTCAATTATTTGGAATAATTGCTGTGTTTACACTAAGAAACCTCCAGCACTGCTCCTTTCCATCATCCATCTCTTTCTGAAATCTTTAGGCTCCTTTTCTTTCCCTATTAAATATGATATCAGTCAGAAGAAATGCCTGAATGCTGGAAATGCATTTTTTGGGGTTCTGTCAGAGTTTCTGGAAAAATACCAACCTGTAATTCCACGTGCTCCTTACGAACCCCCTCCGTGGGTTTTACGTGTTACACCAAGATCAATTAATAAAAATATCAGGAAAAGAAAGCAGTGTGAGGAAGCTCTGTGTTCAAAGGAGGGTGCTGGCAGTGGCAGCTTGCTGAAATTACATTTTTGATGGATTGGTTTTGTCCTGATTTCTTTGCAAACACACCCAAGAACTCAGAAAAGAAATAAGATGTGGAAACTCCAGGTGTGTTGTAGTGCATGAAATTCATCCAAGCAGGACACAATCTGCTCCCCCACTATTCCTGATTCCCAGCTAATCCCAAAATCATCTATTACTTAGTACAGGACTTTTAAAAGCTGACTAAAAATGGTTCACTTAAAGGAACATCCAGCACTCTGCATTCCTATTTTCCAACAGCAATCAATGCAAATTCCTGAAGGCAGCACCCAAATCTTATTTTAGGTGATTCTGGCCCTCTTCAGGCTGGAAAAATACCAACCTGTAATTCCACGTGCTCCTTACGAACCCCCTCCGTGGGTTTTAGGTGTTACACTAGGATCAATTAATAAAAAAATCAGGAAAAAAAGCAAAGTGAGGAAGCTCTGTGTTCAAAGGGGGGTGCTGGCAGTGGCAGCTCTCTGAAATTACATTTTTGATGGATTGGTTTTGTCCTGATTTCTTTGCAAACACACCCAAGAACTCAGAAAAGAAATAAGATGTGGAAACTCCAGGTGTGTTGTAGTGCATGAAATTCATCCAAGCAGGACACAATCTGCTCCCCCACTATTCCTGATTCCCAGCTAATCCCAAAATCCATCTGTTACTTAGTACAGGACTTTTAAAAGCTGACCAAAAAATGGTTCACTTAAAGGAACATCCAGCACTCTGCATTCCTAGTTTCCAACAGCAATCAATGCAAATTCCTGAAGGCAGCACCCAAATCTTATTTTAGGTGATTCTGGCCCTCTTCAGGCTGGAAAAATACCAACCTGTAATACCACATCTGCAATTCCACGTGCTCCTTGAGAAGCCCCTCCGTGGGTTTTAGGTGTTACACTAAGATCAATTAATAAAAAAATCAGGAAAAAAGCAGTGTGAGGAAGCTCTGTGTTCAAAGGAGGGTGCTGGCAGTGGCAGCTCTCTGAAATTACATTTTTGATGGGTTGGTTTTATCCTGATTTCTTTGCAAACACACCCAAGAACTCAGGAAAGAAATAAGATGTGGAAACTCCAGGTAGTGCATGAAATTCATCCAAGCAGGACACAATCTGCTCCCCCACTATTCCTGATTCACAGCTAATCCCAAAATCCATCTATTACTTAGTACAGGACTTTTAAAAGCTGACCAAAAAATGGTTCACTTAAAGGAACATCCAGCACTCTGCATTCCTAGTTTCCAACAGCAATCAATGCAAATTCCTGTAGGCAGCACCCAAATCTTATTTTAGGTGATTCTGGCCCTCTTCAGGCTGGAAAAATACCAACCTGCAATTCCACGTGCTCCTTACGAACCCCCTCCGTGGGTTTTAGGTGTTACACTAAGATCAATTAATAAAAATATCAGGAAAAAAAGCAGTGTGAGGAAGCTCTGTGTTCAAAGGAGGGTGCTGGCAGTGGCAGCTCTCTGAAATTACATTTTTGATGGATTGGTTTTGTCCTGATTTCTTTGCAAACACACCCAAGAACTCAGAAAAGAAATAAGATGTGGAAACTCCAGGTGTGTTGTAGTGCATGAAATTCATCCAAGCAGGACACAATCTGCTCCCCCACTATTCCTGATTCCCAGCTAATCCCAAAATCCATCTATTACTTAGTACAGGACTTTTAAAAGCTGACCAAAAAATGGTTCACTTAAAGGAACATCCAGCACTCTGCATTCCTAGTTTCCAACAGCAATCAATGCAAATTCCTGAAGGCAGCACCCAAATCTTATTTTAGGTGATTCTGGCCCTCTTCAGGCTGGAAAAATACCAACCTGTAATTCCACGTGCTCCTTGAGAAGCCCCTCCGTGGGTTTTAGGTGTTACACTAAGATCAATTAATAAAAAATCAGGAAAAAAGCAGTGTGAGGAAGCTCTGTGTTCAAAGGAGGGTGCTGGCAGTGGCAGCTTTCTGAAATTACATTTTTGATGGATTGGTTTTATCCTGATTTCTTTGCAAACACACCCAAGAACTCAGAAAAGAAATAAGATGTGGAAACTCCAGGTAGTGCATGAAATTCATCCAAGCAGGACACAATCTGCTCCCCCACTATTCCTGATTCACAGCTAATCCCAAAATCCATCTATTACTTAGTACAGGACTTTTAAAAGCTGACCAAAAAATGGTTCACTTAAAGGAACATCCAGCACTCTGCATTCCTAGTTTCCAACAGCAATCAATGCAAATTCCTGAAGGCAGCACCCAAATCTTATTTTAGGTGATTCTGGCCCTCTTCAGGCTGGAAAAATACCAACCTGTAATTCCACGTGCTCCTTACGAACCCCCTCCGTGGGTTTTAGGTGTTACACTAAGATCAATTAATAAAAATATCAGGAAAAGAAAGCAGTGTGAGGAAGCTCTGTGTTCAAAGGAGGGTGCTGGCAGTGGCAGCTCTCTGAAATTACATTTTTGATGGATTGGTTTTATCCTGATTTCTTTGCAAACACACCCAAGAACTCAGAAAAGAAATAAGATGTGGAAACTCCAGGTGTGTTGTAGTGCATGGAATTCATCCAAGCAGGACACAATCTGCTCCCCCACTATTCCTGATCTCCAGCTAATCCCAAAATCATCTATTACTTAGTACAGGGCTTTTAAAAGCTGACCAAAAAATGGTTCACTTAAAGGAACATCCAGCACTCTGCATTCCTAGTTTCCAACAGCAATCAATGCAAATTCCTGAAGGCAGCACCCAAATCTTATTTTAGGTGATTCTGGCCCTCTTCAGGCTGGAAAAATACCAACCTGCAATTCCACGTGCTCCTTTCAAACCCCCTCAGTGGGTTTTAGGTGTTACACTAAGATCAATTAATAAAAATATCAGGAAAAAAAAGCAGTGTGAGGAAGCTCTGTGTTCAAAGGAGGGTGCTGGCAGTGGCAGCTCGCTGAAATCACATTTTTGATGGATTGGTTTTGTCCTGATTTCTTTGCAAACACACCCAAGAACTCAGAAAAGAAATAAGATGTGGAAACTCCAGGTGTGTTGTAGTGCATGGAATTCATCCAAGCAGGACACAATCTGCTCCCCCACTATTCCTGATTCACAGCTAATCCCAAAATCCATCTATTACTTAGTACAGGACTTTTAAAAGCTGACCAAAAAATGGTTCACTTAAAGGAACATCCAGCACTCTGCATTCCTATTTTCCAACAGCAATCAATGCAAATTCCTGAAGGCAGCACCCAAATCTTATTTTAGGTGATTCAGACCAAAAGTTGCCCAGATTTGTCACCTTTTGGAAAGATTCTGATTTCCTCATTGTAATAAATTAACTGAATTAATTTAATTAACTGAATTAAGCCTGTAAGGAAAAGAAACAGAGACAAAATCCTCTGATTTGACTGGAGGAATAAAATTCAAACATTTTTCTAGCAGAGGCTGCCCAAGTGCATTAAATCCCTTTTTTTCCCCCTATGACAGATATTTAATGGAGAGTTTTGAAATGGTTGTGAACTATCACCAGTTTTAAAGGCTTATTCAGAGAGTATTTGTTGCTCATTTTTCTGTGTCTTGTTCTATCCCTGGATTTTTAGCTCTTCTTTATCCCATTTTTTTTTGTCTCCAGCCTGATCTTTGTTATTTTCAGACTTGCTGCTAGATAAACTCACATCATGTTGTTGGTCCTGGTGGTTAATTAAGTCACAGGGTAATAAAAGATCGTTCTAAAATTAATTTCAGTAGTAATTTAATCTAGTGATTTACTACAACTCCATAGCTATACAAGAGGATGGGATCCTGCAGTCCTGTGGTATTTAAATAAAAGGGAATTGTTAAAGGAAGAAAAAAGCAATGCCAACAGGAAGGTGATGTTCTCTTTGGCCTAAAAGCGAAGAATTTGGGGAGTTTGAGTCCTAAGAAAAAGGAAAATATGAAGACAGAGTGAACATATCCATGCCTTGGATACTCTCCCAGCCTCCAACACGTCAGAATCCCTCTAAGACAGAGATTATGTCAGCAATAATGAGAATTTCCCATGAATTTAGGGTCTCCATCAAAGTCTGGGTGAGATTTTCCAGAATCTGAGCTGCTGACTTTGAGCAGGAATGAGATGCCCAGCTATACCATATATTAACAAGGATTATGGATAACTTTATCTGGATATTCCAAACAATTATCCACTTATTCTTACAGCAGCAAAACTTCTTTTTGTGCCATGCATGGCCTGACCGAAGCTCGAATTAGTACAGAAAACCTGCAAATGTTAAAAATTAATTTATTTGTTCCCTACAATCATCATTCACCCTACAAAATACAATTAATCTCATAAGGAGACTTAATATTTTTTCAATTTTTTTATGCACAACTAGGGCCAGACCCTGATTGTTCTTTTCCACATTGGAAGATGTCTCCACAAACAACCCCACAAGTGCCAAATGTCCAGCAGCTCTCTGGATATTGAGCCACTGGATGAAATTTCTCTGCTGACAGACTTGAGCAGTGCACAGGAGGCCTGATGGACTCCCAGACATTCTGCAGTTTATGAATTCAACCCTTCCTGCAGTTGCAAATTAATTGTTCAGATAACTCAGAGGCTGCATTAAGTTAACAAGGTGAAATCCATCCATAATCCTGTCATGCACTTGGGTCTGCCCCGATGTTATATTTGCAATGAGGAATCTAAAATCAGCCTCATTTTGAGCCCGAATAGATTTTTATACAGTTCAAACTCACCAAGTCCATTATTTTTAATCTGTTGCCTACTCCACGCCACTGAGGAAAATCTGGGTGGCGTGTCTTGAACTGCTATGCAAATGATGCTATTTGTAAGTATTACCATAATTTAGTGCTTACAGTCATGTTCTCATTTCTAATAATTCCATTCCGGAATGGAGAGGCTTTTCAGTGTGCTCCTAGCCTGCAGGATAGTCTTTCATCAAGAAACTGAATTTTTTAATAACCTGCCAGCATCCGTTTGTGTGTGGCAGCCGCCGCAGTGACACGACGTCTTCATTATCAAAGGAACCGGGTCCCCACACCGCACCGGGACATTAAAGCACAAACTCCTGCTTTGATGTTTAAATGTGGATCATTACAATGGTGTTCCCTGACAAAAGGAGCCTTTTAATCCTCTGCTCTCTGCGCTGAGGCTCGGGGAGGCTGCAATTCCTCATTTCAAAAGAGGGTAAACGCAAGGGGCAGGGAAATCTGAGTGAACTCAAGGTGTTCAAAACAGGAGCAAGTTCCACACTTTGGAATGGCAGAAAGGTTTGGATTGGGAGGGATTTGCAGGATCATCCCACCCCCAGCCATGGGCAGGGACACCTTCCACCATCCCAGGCTGCTCCAAGCCCCAGTGTCCAGCCTGACCTTGGATATTTCCATGGAAAAGGAACCCAGAGCATCTCTGGATAACAACTCTGCCAAAGCTCACTTCAGTCTTGGCCTGGATTTGTCTGCTGGCTCTGGGAAATGAGATCAAATTCGTTATTCCGTATTTCCCAACTTCCAACACGTGTTTATATTTCAGGGTTTCTCACTGGTTGTATCCAAGCTCGAGGTAAAAGGAGTAAAAAGGAAAACCAGAGGAAGTCAGGGCTCATTGTGTCCTTCATGCACTTAGGGAAAGAATTTAAAAGGCACAAAAAGAGGGACTGCCACTGATTTCAGGGATTTAGACCAGCAAAGAACTGGTGACTCCTGATCCTGTCCTGACTCAGGGAGCAGGACCTGGATACATCCTGAGCTTTGTGTGCCACTGGGATGGATTTTCAGAATGGCAGAAAGGTTTGGATTGGGAGGGATTTGCAGGATCATCCCAACCCCAGCCATGGGCAGCGACACCTTCCACCATCCCAGGCTGCTCCAAGCCCACCTGACCTTGGATATTTCCATGGAAAAGGAACCCAGAGCATCTCTGGATAACTCTGCCAAAGCCCACTTCAGTCTTGGCCTGGATTTGTCTGCTGGCTCTGGGAAATGAGATCAAATTCGTTATTCCGTATTTCCCAACTTCCAACACGTGTTTATATTTCAGGGTTTCTCACTGGTTGTATCCAAGCTCGAGGTAAAAGGAGTAAAAAGGAAAACCAGAGGAAGTCAGGGCTCATTGTGTCCTTCATGCACTTAGGGAAAGAATTTAAAAGGCACAAAAAGAGGGACTGCCACTGATTTCAGGGATTTAGACCAGCAAAGAACTGGTGACTCCTGATCCTGTCCTGACTCAGGGAGCAGGACCTGGATACATCCTGAGCTTTGTGTGCCACTGGGATGGATTTTCAGAATGGCAGAAAGGTTTGGATTGGGAGGGATTTGCAGGATCATCCCAACCCCAGCCATGGGCAGCGACACCTTCCACCATCCCAGGCTGCTCCAAGCCCACCTGACCTTGCATATTTCCAGGGAAAAGGAACCCAGAGCATCTCTGGATAACAACTCTGCCAAAGGCCACTTCAGTCTTGGCCTGGATTTGTCTGCTGGCTCTGGGAAATGAGATCAAATTCGTTATTCCGTATTTCCCAACTTCCAACACGTGTTTATATTGAAGGGTTTCTTACCAGTTGTATCCAAGGTTGAGGCAAAAGGAGTAAAAAGAAAAACCAAAGGAAGTCAGGGCTTCATGCAGAAGCACTAGGGAAAAGAATTCAAAAGGCACAAAAAGAGGGAACGCTGCTGTTTTCAGGGATTTAGACCAGCAAAGAACTGGTGACTCCTGATCCTGTCCTGACTCAGGACCTGGATACATCCTGAGCTTTGTGTGCCACTGGGATGGATTTTCAGAATGGCAGAAAGGTTTGGATTGGGAGGGATTTGCAGGATAATCCCAACCCCAGCCATGGGCAGGGACACCTTCCACCATCATCCCAGGCTGCTCCAAGCCCTGGCCTTGGATATTTCCAGGGAAAAGGAACCCAGAGCATCTCTGGATAACTCTGACAAAAGCCACTTCAGTCTTAGCCTGGATTTGTCTGCTGGCTCTGGGAAATGAGATCAAATTCGTTATTCTGTGTGTATTTCCCAACTTCCAACACGTGTTTATATTTCAGGGTTTCTCACTGGTTGTAACCAAACTCGAGGTAAAAGGAATTAAAAAAAACCCAAAGGAAGTCAGGGCTTCATGGAGAAGCACTAAGGAAAAGAATTTAAAAGGCACAAAAAGAGGGAATGCTGCTGATTTCAGGGATTTAGACCAGCAAAGAACTGGTGACTCCGGATTCTGTCCTGACTCAGGGAGCAGGAGCTGGATACATCCTGAGCTTTGTGTGCCACTGGGATGGATTTTCAGAATCACAGAAAGGTTTGGATTGGGAGGGATTTGCAGGATCATCCCACCTCCAGCCATGGGCAGGGACACCTTCCACCATCTCAGGCTGCTCCAAGCCCACCTGACCTTGGATATTTCCAGGGAAAAGGAACCCAGAGCATCTCTGGATAACTCTGCCAAAGGCCACCTCAATCTTGGCCTGGATTTGTCTGCTGGCTCTGGGAAATGAGATCAAATCCGTTATTCTGTGTGTATTTCCCAACTTCCAACACGTGTTTATATTTCAGGGTTTCTCACTGGTTGTAACCAAACTCGAGGTAAAAGGAATTAAAAAAAACCCAAAGGAAGTCAGGGCTTCATGGAGAAGCACTAAGGAAAAGAATTTAAAAGGCACAAAAAGAGGGAATGCTGCTGATTTCAGGGATTTAGACCAGCAAAGAACTGGTGACTCCTGATCCTGTCCTGACTCAGGACCTGGATACATCCTGAGCTTTGTGTGCCACTGGGATGGATTTTCAGAATGGCAGAAAGGTTTGGATTGGGAGGGATTTGCAGGATCATCCCACCCCCAGCCATGGGCAGGGACACCTTCCACCATCCCAGGCTGCTCCAAGCCCCAATATCCAGCCTGACCTTGGATATTTCCAGGGAAAAGGAACCCAGAGCATCTCTGGATAACTCTGCCAAAGGCCACTTCAGTCTTGGCCTGGATTTGTCTGCTGGCTCTGGGAAATGAGATCAAATTCGTTATTCTGTGTGTATTTCCCAACTTCAACACGTGTTTATATTTCAGGGTTTCTCACTGGTTGTATCCAAACTCGAGGTAAAAGGAATTAAAAAAACCCCAAAGGAAGTCAGGGCTTCATGCAGAAGCACTAAGGAAAAGAATTTAAAAGGCACAAAAAGAGGGAATGCTGCTGATTTCAGGGATTTAGACCAGCAAAGAAATGGTGACTCCTGATCCTGTCCTGACTCAGGACCTGGATACATCCTGAGCTTTGTGCGCCACTGGGATGGATTTTCAGGGCTCTGCTGCATCCTGCCTGACTCACAGATCCGGGAAATTATCCCTTCAGCATTGTATCAGGAGCTCTGTTTAATAATGTGGAATTATTTTGTATCTATCAAATGCAGCAGAACCGTAATCAGCCTGATTTGAAATGTTAGTATACAATATAATTCAATCAACCCCAAATTTCAAACCTGTTTTGATTGAATTAAAAAAAAAATCAGAGGAGCTATAATGAGTAGTTTATGTAAATTAAACAATTTTTCTGGATACATTCCTTCTGGCTTTAAAACCATTACATTAGGAATGAATTTGGCAAGATATAGAGAAATATCAAATGCTTATTGAAATTAACGCATTTAAATACCAATGAATATTTAAACTACAAATAGTTCTTGGAATGCCAGAAGAATGAAGTGTGGTTTCATATGGATTTTTCTGCAGTTAAAATGTATCATCATCCAGCCTCTCAATCCCAGGGATTCTCAGGAATCCAGGAGTGCCTGAGTTCATGCTCTAATATTTCCCTTAGTTAGATTTTTATAGATTGTTCTCCTAACCTAAACACCCCTGGAAATGAAACTTGCAGGAGTTTCATGATCACCAAGACCTTAAGTGTTGTCTCATACAGGTTTAAAAGTTATTAGTGAGGCAAAACATCCAGGAAAAATAATCCATAGCAAACCAGCCAGAAAAGCAATCAGTTTGTATGATTTCAAATTATATTCAGTTATTTTAATCCCAATTAAGCTTTGTTTCAATAATTCTGAATTTTTACATAGAGATTGGGCTGTGCTGCCTATGAACTTTCCTTTATACATCCCCCAATCCCAATTAATCTTTGTTTAATAATTCTGAATTTCTATGTAGAGACTGGGCTGTGCTGCCTATGAACTTTCCTTTATACATCCCCCCAATCCTAATTAATTTTTGTTTCAATAATTCCAAATTTCTACACAGAGATTGGGCTGTGCTGCCTATGAACTTTCCTTTATATATCCCCCCAATCCGAATTAATTTTTGTTTCAATAATTCCAAATTTCTACATAGAGATTGGGCTGTGCTGCCTATGAACTTTCCTTTATACATCCCCTCAATCCGAATTAATTTTTATTTCAGTAATTCCAAATTTCTACATAGAGATTAGGCTGTGCTGCCTATGAACTTTCCTTTATATATCCCCCCAATCCCAATTAATTTTTATTTCAGTAATTCCAAATTTCTACATAGAGATTAGGCTGTGCTGCCTATGAACTTTCCTTTATACATCCCCTCAATCCCAATTAATCTTTGTTTCAATAATTCTGAATTTCTATGTAGAGATTGGGCTGTGCTGCCTATGAACTTCCCTCACTTTAGCTAAAAAAAGTATAAAATTTATACCAAAAAAAGCATAAAACCTCCCATTATTGCACAGGAAGTGTTACGACACAACTCATTCCACAGTTGGCCGCCAGGCATTCCTTTGTATTTTGGAATATTTCCCTGTTTTATTTGAATTACTGCTGCCTATTGCTTAGTGAATAACAAACTGGGCTGTGATATCAACATTTACCTTCAAATAAAGGCTCAGGGAAGAGAGGAGGGATCTCAGGGGAACATGAAAAAGCCAAGACAACAAAGAAAATGCAATTTTTGTTACTCACACGAGCCTGGCTCTCCCTCCACACCTCAGGGCTGTGTCCCTGCCACTCCCTCAGGATCCAGGGGAAACATTCCAGGTGGGAAATGACATCACAGAAGGCAGTGCCATTTCCTCCATGTTCATCATCCACCTTGAAGAGCCAACGCTGCACTTCCAAATTGTCCAGGACGAGCTGGCTGAGAGCACGGAGCAGCTGCAGGGCAGGGACACAAAATCTTTGCACACCTATATAAAAGGCAAATAGAATCTGCCTTTTATATTTTTAGATTCTGTGCTATCTAGGGATGTAGCCTAGAAAAACGAGGTTCACTTTCTTGGACAAATTTAGAAGTTTAATACAAGAATAAAAAACAAATAGACAATTAGGAGAGACAAAAGCAAAATTCAGTTTCTCTGCCGAGGGTGCCTGGCACGGAGCCAGCCAGAACACCATTAACAAAGAGTTTGTTCCTTAAAAACATCAGCCTGTTGCATATTTAAAAATTCACATGCATGATTCAAACATTCCTTTTGAGTATGAATTTTCTTTGTTCAATTTCAACTCCCCCCCAACAATTTTATCTGGCAGACTCTTCCTCAGGTGGCTCCATTCCATCTGATAACACAGGTCTGTAAATTCTTCTCCTGGGGTTTTTATCATTTTCATTTGGACAACAGACTTGATAACAGAAGTTCAATAAATTCCTTAATTTTTTTGCTTTCTTAGTCAGCAATCTTCATGCAGGAAAACAAAACACCCCAGTCTTCTAACACTAAGTTACAATCATAAGAAGTATCCATTCATCACATTTCTAAATTCTATTAATAAAAGAAAATACAGCACAATCTTCTCACATTCTACATACAGCATTCATTTTAATATTTGTGAAAAGCCAACTATATACTATGCATTTATAAAAATATTAAGTGCCATATTAAGCTCCCTCTATGGAGCAGTGAGACAAATCCATTTAGATATCCCCCCCAATCCCAATTAATCTTTGTTTCAACAATTTCCAAATTTCAAACAAATCCCTTTAGAAGACCAAGGACAACTTTCAGCCCAAAATTACAAAAAAAGATAGACTGAGGGGTAGGACAAGAAGGATGGGGATGTAATTGAACAATCAGACCCCAATATCCAAATGGACCTAAATTTATAAAATTGTAAAATCTTGTGATTGAGCGACCATTTTGTGACCACTCTCAGCCCACCCTGGGTGCAGCCTTGCTCAGGCTCCTGTAATGCCCAGGGTGGATCCTGAAGACCAATTTTATTCCAATAAATACCAATAATAAATAAATAAATCCCAACTTTATTCTCTAGCTTTGTCCAGCCTCTTTTCAAGTCAGCCTTCTCAAGCAACACTGGGACAGCACCAAAACGCTCCTCAGCCTTCCAGCTCCCAAATATTTGGGTTTTATTTCTAAATTAACATTTCTTTTCTAAATATGGTTTCATTTTCTTGGTGTTGTTACAGCTGGTTGGGTATGGAATGGAAACAACCTTTGAGGACTCCACT
This sequence comes from Acrocephalus arundinaceus, assembly GCA_021534815.1. NCBI lineage: Eukaryota > Metazoa > Chordata > Aves > Passeriformes > Sylviidae > Acrocephalus > Acrocephalus arundinaceus. Next base: position 469,420 of record JAJEOU010000095.1, read on the forward strand.
CTCCCATTTTCTGCAGAGAGGAATTTGCCTGCCCAGGTGGATTTTTGGATTTTTTTTTTTTTTAATCTGAGGTTTTGGATCACCAGAACTTGCTCCATAAACGTTTGTGACAGGGAACAACACGGGATGGACGATGTGATTTGCAAAAATGTGCCAGGGTAACACCAGCCAAAACAGCTGGGAAATTTTCCTACTGGAGAGTGCATTCCGTGGTTATAAATGCACGGAGGAGGTAGCAGGCAGGCTTTATAAAAATGCTAATTATTTATTTGTGTATGTACACAGATTTAAATGGCTTTCAAATGCCTTTTGCCCAGCTGGTGCAGGATGCAATTAGCTTCTTAGAAACTGCAAATGACTTTGAACCTGGTGAAAGTATTCTCAGATCTTGTTGCATTGGCTGGAGTCTTCCACATTTTACACAGTAATTTGAGGGATTTTTGTTGCCTTTTTTTTTTTTTAAAGATTGACCTAAAATACAATTACATGTGTGCCATTTGTGGCTTTTGAGAATCACATAAATGTGTTTTTCTTGAGGGCTCCCCCTACAGTAATGAAAAGGATCAATAATCCTGTAAGGACTGTACCAATCACAAAGAATTATGTGCTATCTTTAAGTGAAAATTGAATTGTGCTTTACCATGGTGTCACCTCGCTTTGATTATTTAACCTAAAATGTCAATATTTCATACGAGCAAACAACAGAAGGAGAAATTCCATAACCCTGTAGGATGAACCAGAAGTATTGTTAAATAATTTATGGGAATCAAATAAATCAAACAGCTGTTTTGCAGGTCATTGATCATATATTTATTTCATCTACTGGAGGAGTTGCAATGGATTTGTGTGGCTTAGATTGTTCAGTGCTAAAGGTGATTAATAAAAACCAAAACAATGTGAAAAGCCTCTTGAAGAAGCAGAAAACCTCAGCAATGATTATTTTCCTGGATGAGAAGTAACACCACCATAAAAATGGGGTTTTTTTGAATAAATACTTAGACATATCATTGTAAATTGCAAAATCAGCTTGGAGAGTGAAATACTGAGGAACTGGCTGCAAAATAAACATGTACAATGAAAGCACAGAAACCTCTCGTGCTTTGTAATTTTAGTTCAACAGGATTTTGTTATTTTCCTACTGGTCATGGCAACAAGAGAGATGAAAGTAGCAATGACAGGCTGGGTTCAAAGTAAAACCTGCTCAGAGAACCTCAGTTGGGACAGGCTGATTGAAGGGGAGATTTCTTCCCTTAGAGCAAGGATTTTTGGAAAATGTGCATTTTTAATCCTTGGTAAAATGGATTTATTTCATGACTTCACCCATGAGGCAGCAGCACAAACTGTCTCAAATATTGGACCAAACACTTTTATTCTGAAGCCCATGAAGAACCCCAGAATAATTGTGTTCCTTCCTGCCTTGGGCACAAACTGCATTTAACAGAGCCAAAAAAGGACCCAACCTCGCCCAAGACTTGATCAAACCCATGAGGGATTGGGAGTTACCATTGGAAAAATAGCTGGGAGTTACTACTGGAAAAATAACCCAGCACCCAGAATAAAAATCTGCTATGACTGTCAAAGTTCAGTTAAAATAAAAAAAAAAAGAGCAAAAAGAACAACAGGGCTTCAAGCAAAGCTCCTGAATGTGCCACGAAGTTTGATAAAAATCAAATCCCAGCTGAGACATTGTTGGTTTAATATTTACAATATAGAATTATTATTCATTGTGAAAAGTCTCCACTGCACTGCAGCATTTTCAGAAATGAAACTGAATTACTGAACACACTGTACAATAATTAGAACATGTTTTAGCACATGGATTTAAACCTGACTTGACAGGTTTGGACCTAATATTTCTCTATTATTAATTATTATTTTGGAACTTATCACTTTTGTATTATTAGAGCTAATATTTATGTATTATTCGGATCAGTTTAATAATTAATATTTACAGTATAAAATTATTTTTCATTGATGAGGGTCTCATCAATGGAGTTATCAGAGGGACACAAATCCTCCTCCCATGAGCTCACCTGCTCTCTGCTGTGGATGTCCCACTCTCCAGGAGGAGTTGGCACTCCAGCACTGGCAAAGATTCTCTTGCTGCCTGACTTGGTGCTGTAGAGCTGAGCCACTGCTGGCTCTGAGCCCAAAAGTGGCACCTGGAGCTGGTCAGCCACAGCCAAATCATCCAGGTGAGGAACTCCTCCAACCACGTAGGCATCCCTGCCCTGGAGCAGGGCCTGGAGCCTCTGCAGGGTCCTGGGGCTGTATTTGAGCACAGTGGCCAGGCACAGGTGATGCTCCTGAAAAAAGAGAACATTTATTCTTATGAAAAATAGCTTTTTTTCTTTCTTTTCCTTTTTTTTTTTCCCTCCCCCTAATTCCTAATGTTGCCCACAATAAATACATTATTAATAGCAGGCTGGGTTATGACCTATCCTGTAGCTTAGCAGTTTAAATTGATAAAAGCTGTTGGGGTGAGGCTCCATAATCGTGCACATCTTTAGTGGGTTGGAAATGGCCTCATTGGGAATAGAACTAATTACTACACATCTGTATTTATTTGATCCATGTGGAATTATCCTTCTGTCAGTCGGCAGAGAGGCTGGTGGCCTTTGGATAATAGTGATTCATCTCAGCAACACTCCTGGCGTGGTTTAACTCCAGAGCTCCTAAAAATCAATAAAAAAATGAAGAATCCTCCCCTCCCTATAGCAGGGAATGTATTTCACATACAGTTCAGTGGTATTTGAAGTGATTCTCTGAGAAAAAAACACTTTGATTTACAAAAGCTTCCAGTAAATTACTGGGGATGCACATTTCCATTCCATAGGGGCTCTGATTGCTGATCTAAAGGACCACTTAAGGAGTGGGGAGCAGTTTTGTAACAGTTTTTTTGCTTAAAATACAAGAGTTCTAACTTTTTGGAAGGAATTTTTCATCTCTTCCCAAAAAAAAATCTGTTGCTGAACAAGCAGCTCATGACATATTCTATAAGCTCTGAATTTAAGTTAAGAATATCACTCATGGCAGGTGAAACCTCAAAAATGTTTTAAATAACATATCCCATGCATGGCCTGCATATATTCCAATTATTTTCCCAAAAATACACTGAGGATGAGATAGGGATGGAAAAATGGCACAAGAGAAATCCACTGCAATAAATTGTCATGAGCAAACCATAATCCCAACAAGAAGAAAATCATCTTCCTATTGAGATTTCATCTCATTTAGGCCTCAGCAAAGTATCCCTGTAGTTTCAGGATAATGTAAATCCTGGATTTGCCAGGGATTTCCAGCATTGAAGAACACAGAAAATTTTCCTTCTGAGTCCTGGATGTTCATTGCCAGGGACTGAAGTAGAAATCCTGATAGGGAGGGTGATGCTGGTAAAAAACCAAAAAATCCCTCCTGTCAGTCCCCTGGTGCTTCCTCACACCAAACACAGCTCCAAAAAGTGCCCAAATCTCTCTGTAAAGAGCTGGACACACTGCAAGGACAGCAGGAACGAGACACTGCCCAAAGTTCCAGCAGAAAAAAGAGAATTACAGAAGTTTAAGCATGAAAAGAACAGCAAACCTGGAGCCCTTTTCCTTGCATCACTTTTAAACATTTAAAGTTCTGATCCATGGATTCCCTTACCTGAGCACTGCTCCAAAAGCAAGGAACTGGCCAATTCCAGAGTTCTGGATGCAGGGAACAGGATCAATTCCCAGCCTGGGGCGGTTGTAGGGAGGAGATTTGCTTTGTGTCCCTCAGTAATGGATTTTACAGTTAATTAAGGAGGTCAGGCTGTAAAAGCTGCTTTATTTCTGCTTCTTGAGAGTGGTAGAGCTGCCAGGATATGTGGAAGTGTGAGGGAGAGCAGGGGAAAAGCAGAACTGAGGGATTCCAGCAAGAACAGGGGATTAACCAAAGTTCTTGGCTCTCAAACCTGTTGATTTTTGTTTTGTTTTCAGCTTCCCAAGATCCCAGATCTGACCTTGGCACCAGGATCAGCAGGAAAGCAAAGCTGCCTGCACTGGGGACACTCCTCAAGTGGAGGATCAGGGCCAGCTCTGCCTTTTCCACACGTTTTCCTTGCATCCAGTTCCACCCAAATCCCTGGGAAAATGTGATTTGTGCTTCTGGAATTGCTAAAAGGAGCCCTCTGGAGTGGCCTTCAAGCTACATTTTCATTGATTGGGAATAAATTTTGATCCATTAGGTGCAATAAAAGTTTTTTTATTCAATAACCCAGGAGAAAGATCCTTTAACAGAACCTAGAAAGCTCAAACCCTTACACAGCCCAAATTGTCACTGAAGCCAAGGGATGACCAGGAGCAGTTCTGAGCAGATTCCTCTCCACACAGAGGAGATATTCATTAAAAATATGAATTATTAATATGGTAAAGAACAGATGTTTAATGAAAACAAGGTAGATTTGCACATTAACAGGTGCATGGCACTGAAGAGCCATCGGTTACCTCAACCTGGTTCACCTAAAATCTGGCACTGCCCATTTTCCTGACAGATTTTGGCATTAATACATAGCTGGGAGTTACTACTGGAAAAATAACCCAGAATCCAGAGAAAAATCCTGATAGGGATTTGTCAAAGTGCAATTTAAAAAGAAAAAAAGAGTAAAGGCTTCAGCAAAGCCCTAAATGTGCCACAAAGTTTGATAAAAATCAAATCCCAGCTGAGACACTGCAGGTTTAATATTTACAATATAAAATTATTATTCACTGTGAAAAGTCTCCACTGCACTGCAGCACTTTTAGAAACACTGAACACACTGTACATTAATTAGAACATGGATTTAAACCTGGCTTGACAGGTTTGGACCTAATATTTCTCTATTATTAATTATTATTCTGGAACTTATCACTTTTGTATTATTGGAGCTAATATTTATGTATTATTCGGATTATGTATTATTTATATATTATTGGGATCTGTTTGAAACTCATTTCTGTATTATTGCCTAACTTGGTTTAAGCCTTGCTCTTTAAGGAGCTCTGCACTGGATTTAGTTGCAAGAACCACTACAAACACAGGAATGATTGAATGCTGGGCTAGCCAGAAATAAAAGTTTGAGTAATAAGAATGGTTTATTGCTATGATTTGCTTAGAGATATAAATCTATCAAGTTCCCAGTCCCAAGCACAGAGTCAGAAGGGACAAGAGCCTACAAATAGCCAATCTAGGACTATCTCAAGCAAGTCTATAAAGCTAAACCAGGATATTTATTTCCAATGCTCTAACTAGTAGTCTAATCAGTAAAGCCCTTAAACTTGCAATAATATTTCACTGATGTGTACCAGAGCGTTGCAAGTTATAAAATTTCCAATTTAATTTTACTGCATCCCTCAAGCTGTAGTAATTAGAAGACAAAACTCACAGGGAAGCTGTTTATAGCTTCAGGGGTGAGAATTTTGAACCTGTCCTGCAGGTCAGCCATATCCTCGGGGTTCCCAGATTTAACAGCTGCCTGCAGACCCAGGAGTTTATGGTAATACTGCAGTAACTCCTCACTCAGAGCAAGGGGGCAGATGTAGATGACGTCCACGTTGGCATCTGAAACAAAGGGGCACAGTGCTCACTGCTGGGAGAAAAGGTACAACATTCCCAACAGCAATCCTGGCATTCCTCACCCTCTGCTCACCAACAGCTTTCCTAAAAAAAAAACACTGGGAAGAAATAAAAAATGAGGTTTAATTCCTAAACCTTCTAGTCCTAAACCTTCCAGTCCTAAACCTTCCAGTCCTAAACCTTCCAGTCCTAAACCTTAAAAAATCTGCTTTTTGCTGTGCTTCAGCATTTCTCTGAAGACAGGTCAGCAAGCCAAAGGAAGAGCTGCACCCTGGGATTCAATCTGCAGAATGTATTGGGGGCAGGATTTGGGAAGTGGGGCAGGATTTAGGATTGGTGAGCCCAAAACTCCCAGAAACATCAATGGGAATTGAACTGCTTTAAAAACATATCCCATCAGAGCCAGTAAATGATAAAACTGAGCCATTCAAGTTGAGAAGGCTGAGGAAATTGCAATTTTCTACGCTGCCTGGATTTTCCATGGGCTGTTCCTGCTCCTGTGCTGGCCACACAAAAGCTCACGGTGGGGTATCATTAATAATGCTGGGAGAGTGCAGGGCAGCCACTCCTGCACACTGTGCAATCTGATTTTCCTCATGGAAAACAGCTTGGGCTCAAGGGCTGTGTCCACACAGAAGAAAAAAAAATCTATAATATAGTTTTGGAAAAATTTAACGCTCTGTTCTGCTAAAATATTAATAGATGAGCTAATGAATTAATGGGCCTTGAAGCATCAATAGGCAAAGAGCACTCCAAGATTTTGATCCAAATCAGTGGGAAGCCTTTCATTGTTTTATTGTGCACAGGGATAACTGTTAATCCATGCAGCAAAAGCCAGGATTGGGTAAGGAAACCCTGAGCCAAATGTAAGAATGAGAGATCCCATTGCTTGGTTTTGGTTTTTCTTTAGAAATAATTCACATTAAAAATGTGAGGCCAGAACTCACCTGAGGCATTGAAGTACCACAAGCAGAGTCTTGATATAATTATTTAAAAGATAACTTTTAAAAATAACTAATAGAAGAGTTCAGCACCATTCAACACTCAAGTGAAAAATGGACAACTGGAGTGAATTTGGGGAATAAAAAGCTGCAGCACATTTTACTGCTCTAGCACTGCCCTATAAAGAGAGATGAAATCTCCTTAGGACACAGTGGGGCTCCAGGGACTGCTTAACTCACAGGAGGTCACAACCAGCAAGGAAATCCTCTGCTTTTCTAAAGAAAAACCAAACCAAAATGGAAAATCTCAGTGCTCCTCTGGCAGGCACAGGTAAAGCACCTGACCCAGTTCATAATTTAGTTCATATTTCACTAGTTTGTATCTAACTCGTGGTCTGTGCTACAGCAGAAACAGCCTTCACATTCAGAAATAAGAAAAAAAATCTGTTTAATGTGTGAGTTTGTCCCTTTAAGTTTCTATCATTTAAGAGCCAAAAAAATCCACATTAAAAAATGAAAAAAATAAACCAGTACAGTGGAAAAAAAACAATATTAGCTCCTAGATAATATATAAATGCAATTACATTATTATTTTAGGCAACTGTAAATTTCTAGATCTAATATATTTTTGTTCCAAACTTACTAAATGGCATTTATAAAATAATCATGATCCTGAAATATACATGAATCATGTAAAATATGTCATTCCAGGGAGCCAATGAAGTTGGTCACTGCTAAATAATATCCTTCCCTGCTTTGCTTAAAAGAAGCCTGTTAGGAAAAAAAAATAAACTTTTAAACAGATGTTTTTTGCCTCATTTGCTGATTTAAAAGAAAAAAAAATTGGTTTAAATAAGGGTTTGCTGTTTTGCAGCACAACTTTCTCTCTGTGTGAGCCTGAATGAGCAGTGGCAGGATGAGGTCCCTCGTTTTGTACTGAACATTTTGTGGTGCTCAGCAGCTGACAGGATGAGGCTGCTGCACCTGAGCAAGGAAGCAGCAGGAATTTTTTTTAATGGAGAACACAGCCAGGAAATGCCACAATTCCTTCTCTGTGCTCTGTATTTAATATTCATACCAAAAAAAAAAAAGAAAAAAAAAAGAGGAAAAGGGAGGAAAAGGGAGGAGGAAAAGGGAGGAGGAAAAGGGAGGAGGAAAAGGGAGGAGGAAAAGGGAGGAGGAAAAGGGAGGAGGAAAAGGGAGGAGGAAAAGGGAGGAGGAAAAGGGAGGAGGAAAAGGGAGGAGGAAAAGGGAGGAGGAAAAGGGAGGAGGAAAAGGGAGGAGGAAAAGGGAGGAGGAAAAGGGAGGAGGAAAAGGGAGGAGGAAAAGGGAGGAGGAAAAGGGAGGAGGAAAAGGGAGGAGGAAAAGGAGGGAGGAAAAGGAGGGAGGAAAAGGAGGGAGGAAAAGGAGGGAGGAAAAGGAGGGAGGAAAAGGAGGGAGGAAAAGGAGGGAGGAAAAGGAGGGAGGAAAAGGAGGGAGGAAAAAGGAGAAAAAGGAGAAAAAAAGGAGAAAAAAAGGAGAAAAAAAGGAGAAAAAAAGGAGAAAAAAAGGAGAAAAAAGGAGAAAAAAAGGAGAAAAAAGGAGAAAAAAAGGAGAAAAAAGGAGAAAAAAAGGAGAAAAAAGGAGAAAAAAGGAGAAAAAGGAGAAAAAAGGAGAAAAAAGGAGGAAAAAAGGAGGAAAAAAGGAGAAAAAAGGAGAAAAAAAGGAGAAAAAAGGAGAAAAAAAGGAGAAAAAAAGGAGAAAAAAAGGAGAAAAAAGGAGAAAAAAGGAGAAAAAAGGAGAAAAAAGGAAGAAAAAAGGAAGAAAAAAAGGAAGAAAAAAGGAAGAAAAAAAGGAAGAAAAAAAGGAAGAAAAAAAGGAAGAAAAAAAGGAAGAAAAAAAGGAAGAAAAAAAGGAAGAAAAAAAGGAAGAAAAAAAGGAAGAAAAAAAGGAAGAAAAAAGGAAGAAAAAGGAAGAAAAAAAGGGAAAAAGGAAAGAAAAAGGAAAAAAGGAAAAAATGGAAAAAAGGAAAAAGAAAAAAGAAAAAAGAAAGAAAAAAAAAAAAAGGGAAAAAAAGGGAAAAAAAAGGGGGAAAAAAAGGAAAAAAACCCCTCCTTGTGTTGTTTTCTATCACTCCCAGCTGGGAGGAATAACCAAAAAGCAGGAGCTGATCACATACCCAGGATGTCACAGAGCCTCCCCATCTGCAGGTTCTGCTGGAGAGCAAGGTCAGGGATGTGCTCACGGATGTGTTGGGAATATCCTGGAAAACAAGGAAAACCCCCCTCAAACTGCAGTCAGAAACCCCCTGGTACAGATTTGGGAAAAAAAAAATCATTTTGGATTCCAAAAATCTGGGAAAAACTCCCTTATTTCAAATCTCACAGCACTCATTGCAGCATTTCTCTGAATTGACTTTTATTACTGATGTAACTTCACGTTTTTCTGTCATTTTAAATACAGACCTGAATGTTACAGCCCTACAGAGTTTTCTAATTTAACCACACAGATAATTTTGTTGGAAGTCTTTCATGTTGCTGCTTTTTTTTTTTTTTGGTAAACACTGGGGAAGAAAAAATAATAATAAAAAAAATGACACCATCATTAAACAAGAATCCTGGTAATTTTGTCCTTCACACAGATAAAAGGCACCAAAGGCACTTCATTAAGGAGATGTCTCAGTGCTACCTGCTCACTTTGTTGCAGAGGAAAGGTGAGTGACAGCCTGTCTGAGCCTGGATTATCTCTTTGCAGGTCAGAATTCCAGCTGATTCCATGCTCACGTTTCAAAAAGACTGCAGGAAATGACAGCAGCACTGTAACTATAATTTTTAAGCCTGTAATTTTTTGAATTGGTGCAATTCAAAAGGAGTTGTGCAGCCACAACTCCAGTGGCAGTTACCAGCAGTGATATTAATTGTTTAATCCATCAGGATTAATCCAAATATTTGGCATAAAAACTTGACTGATCCAGGAACAAGAGCCTTACATTTCCATATATCTGCACATGGAAATCATCAGAAACTCAGGGAAAAGTTAATTTGGTTAAAATCTGCTCAGTTATTTCAGTGCTTTCATGTAGAAAACAGCAAAGTGGAGACTTCAGGCTAATTACAAAGATAATTATTACAAGTGATCAGCATTCTAAGGTGCTGTGGCAATGGCACTTTGCACACAGAACATGAGAAAATAGAGAGAAATTAAAATTACCAGTTTAATTTTTGGTCATTTCTTAGCAAACTTTCATATTGCAGGCACCACAGTGGTACCAGGCATTTGGAGAACTCATCTAAGTAAAATATATTGATTTTATTTTTTTTTTTTTACTCCTCTAGTATTAAGCCACAGTAATTAGAAAAAAGCTTTGCTCTGAGTATTTAAACTTTAGTCTCAAGGCTTCATTTTGTTCTCTCACCCAATTTTAAGGCACTAAAAATGCTGCCTAGTATTTTTAAACCATTTAAATATCAGCATCAGAATTTAGTTGATTTCCTTACCCTGAGCTGTCCCTTTGAAAACATTGGGTTTTTTAAGAACTGGGCCAAAAATAACATGCAAATATCACTTGGAAAACCAGGAATTATTTGAAATTGGCAATTAAATAAGTTAAAATTTGCATTTTGCTCTGGCTCTGCAGCATGTCAGCACTGTAGAAAACAGCAAAGTGGAGATTTCAGGCTAATTACAAAGATAATTATTACAAGTGATCAGCATTCTAAGGTGCTGTGGCAATGGCACTTTGCACACAGAACATGAGAAAATAGAGAGAAATTAAAATTACCAGTTTAATTTTTGGTCATTTCTTAGCAAACTTTCATATTGCAGTCAGCACAGTGGTACCAGGCACTTAAAGAACTCATCTAAATAAAATATATTGATTTTATATTTTTTTTTACTCCTCTAGTATTAAGCCACAGTAATTAGAAAAAAGCTTTGCTCTGAGTATTTAAACTTTAGTCTCAAGGCTTTATTTTGTTCTCTCACCCAATTTTAAGGCACTAAAAATGCTGCCCAGTATTTTTAAACCATTTAAATGTCAGTATCAGAATGCAGCTGATTTCCTTACCCTGAACTGTCCCTTTGAAAACATTGGGTTTTAAGAACTGGGCCAAAAATAACATGCAAATATCACTTGGAAAACCAGGAATTATTTGAAATTGGCAATTAAATAAGTTATAATTTGCATTTTGCTCTGGCTCTGCAGCATGTCAGCATTGTAGAAAACAGCAAAGTGGAGATTTCAGGCTAATTACAAAGATAATTATTACAAGTGATCAGCATTCTAAGGTGCTGTGGCAATGGCACTTTGCACACAGAACATGAGAAAATAGAGAGAAATTAAAATTACCAGTTTAATTTTTGGTCATTTCTTAGCAAACTTTCATATTGCAGGCAGCACAGTGGTACCAGGCACTTGGAGAACTCATCTAAATAAAATATATTGATTTTATATTTTTTTTTACTCCTCTAGTATTAAGCCACAGTAATTAGAAAAAAGCTTTGCTCTGAGTATTTAAACTTTAGTCTCAAAGCTTCATTTTGTTCTCTCACCCAATTTTAAGGCACTAAAAATGCTGCCCAGTATTTTTAAACCATTTAAATATCAGCATCAGAATTTAGTTGATTTCCTTACCCTGAGCTGTCCCTTTGAAAACATTGAGTTTTAAGAACTGGGCCAAAAATAACATGCAAATATCACTTGGAAAACCAGGAATTATTTGAAAGGAACAACAAATTGGCAATTAAATAAGTTAAAATTTGCATTTTGCTCTGGCTCTGCAGCATGTCAGCACTGTACTTGTCACAGGGAGGTTAATAAAACATCTTAAGTCCCAATATATTAATTTCCACTGGCATGACCCCATTAGAATTAATGAGGAATATTCACTGCTGGTGAATCCTTGCTCTCCCACTGGACAGGATGAACCACATTCCTCCTGATCCACCTTGAACATTCCACAACTGGACACCTGATAAATCTAAATAAAAGGGTTAATATTATTTTTCTTCCAATTTAAACAAAACCCAAGCCAAATAAATTCAATTGTGATCACAGCCTGCATGTTCCAGTTCTGGTTCCTGATCCAGCCTCCGGTCTGGGGAAGAAATCCCAAATTTCTGGAATTTGGGATGTGGACAAAGGAACATTTGGGAATGGGATTGGGGTTTGCATTAATGACTCCAAAGTGCAGGGAGAGGCACAGAAGTGCTAAAAGAGAAGAATTAATTCATCCCCCTTTCACCTCAGCCATGACCTAACACCCTTTAATTGACATTTCCTTAATAAATTCTGCTCATCTCCAAATGGCTTCTCCCAACAAAGATTCCTCAAACGTTCCTTGGAGAAAAGAACAGCAGAGAAGGAGGACAGGGCACAAAGGCCCCAAAGGGGCAGGATCTGAAGGGGAAAGAGGAAAAGGAGCTGGGATCACTCACCTTGAGCTCCCCAGGACCTGGGACAGCTCGAGGAGAAAATACCCAAAGTTTCATAAATGAGACTGAATTGTTCTCTCTGTACTTGGCACACATTTGTGGCAGTAAATCTGATTTAAAGGTTCAAATTCATTTCTCCTCACTCAGTCCTTAAACACTGGAATCTACTTTGGTTTTTTTTTTAGCTATCCTAGAAATTTCCAAGTTTTTGTCTGGGTGAAACAAATGGAACCATTTGTTCCTCCCAGCAGTACAATTTAAACCCTTCACTATCCCTTTTCTAGGATTATTTCCAGAAACTTGACATGAATCTGAAACTGTTGTGAAATAAGATTCACTCTCTTGGTTCTATCACCATTTCTTGGAATTCCACCTGCAAGGGAAGAAAAATCAGACTTTGATTTGTCCCAAATGCTGAAATCAAGGACACTGAGCAGAGGATTTGAGGTTTTATTTCTGATTTACAAAACTGAACAGAAATCACTGGGTATCATCAAACTCTGGTGTCTTCTTGTTTATCTGCTCTGTCCCAGATTTTCTAACTTAATTTTTTTTATGGTTGCAAAAGGCAGTAAAAAATAAAAATATTGCTGAAATCAGCAGACATTTTGCATATTTAGTCCTTTTTGACTTGAGCCAAATGTTTGTTGTTTAAATTCTCCAGCTTCCTCCAAGTCTGCTTCAATAACTCTCAATTTAAAAGTATCAAATGTGCAGGAGCAGAATAATTAAACATACAAAATTTTTATTGTTAGATTTCAAAGTTGTTTTTATGTTTTCACCTTTTAAAATTTTAAATATCAGCTCTTCTTAAAATTAGATCAAACCAAAATGGCTCAGTGTTTATAATTTTTTGTTTTGTTTCTCAAAATCAGTCTAAATCTTAAGACATCAAAAGAAGAAAAAAAAAACCCCAAATATTTCCATTTCATTTTAGTAAGTTTATCATGATTTAATCCATGTAAAATCCCTCTGGAATACTGGAAATATCCAGATATAGCTGCATTTAATAAAAATAAGCAGGAATAACTTTTCCAAACAGCACTTTCAAATCCCTCCTTTAAAGGGATTAATTTATATTTTTAAAATACTTTAACCTACTTAAATAGGTTTTTTAACTTTCTAAAAAAACACCTGCACTCAAATTATCT